>CAUYQV010196437.1:0-17356 GCA_963574575.1 Galagoides demidoff | reverse complement strand
TCCTCTCTTTCTGTTTTCTTGATGAAGGCTTCCAATGCTATAAATTTCCCTCATAGAACTGCCTTTGCAGTATCCCACAGGTTTTGATAATTCATGTCTTCATTATCATTTTGTTCCAAAAATTTGGTGATTTCCTTCTTAATTTCATCTTTGACCCAGCTATCATTCAGCCTAAGATTATTTAGCTTCCATGACTTTGTTTGAGTATGAAGATTTCTGTTGCTGTTGAATTCAACTTTTATTTCATGGTGGTCCAAGAAGATACAAGGAATAATTTCTATACTTTTAAATTTGCTGAGCTTAGACTTGTGTCCTAGAATATGATCTATTTTGGAGGATGACCCATCCATGGTCTGATGAGAAGAACGTGTATTCTTTGTTTAGTTTCTTCTTGGAGGATCTATCCAAAACTGTCAAAGGGGTGTTAAAATCTCCAATATTATGGTGCATGAAGATATCAAGTTGTTCATATCCCT
This sequence comes from Galagoides demidoff, assembly GCA_963574575.1. NCBI lineage: Eukaryota > Metazoa > Chordata > Mammalia > Primates > Galagidae > Galagoides > Galagoides demidoff. The sequence goes on along the minus strand of CAUYQV010196437.1, from coordinate 16,880 downwards.
TAGGGTCTACTTTATGAATTGAGGAGCATTCTGGTAGGGTGCATAAATGTTCATTATCGAAATCTCTTCATGTTGGGAGTTTCCCTTGACAAGTATGTAGTGACCTTCCTTATCTTTCTTTATCTTTGTTGGTTTAAAGCTAATTGTATCTGCTACTAAAATTGCAACCCCTGCTTTTTTCCGGTTACCATTTGTTTGTATTATACAAGTCCATCCCTTCACCCTGAGTCTATTTTTATCCTTTAAGGTAAGGTGACATTCTGGTATGCAACAGATATCCAGTCTGAGTTTATGTATCCAGTCAGCCAGCCTGTGCCTCTTTAGAGGAAAATTTAAACCATTCACATTAATTGAGAGAATTGATAAGCCTGGTTGTGTTTTGGGTGTCATGATTTTCAGTTGTCCAGTGGACATTTTTAATTCTTTCACCACTGTGGAAGTTTGGTTTTGTTCAAAAATTTCTGGGTGAGTTTACTTTAGAGGTAGAGCATTGCACTGGTCATTGTGGAGGCTGGGTCTGAGACTATCCTGGAGAGCTGGTGTAGTTATGGCTATGTCATTAAAGTATTTGATTTCTCCATCACAAATGAAACTCAGTTTAGCTGGATACAGGGTTCTGGGCTGGAAGTTATTTTGTTTTAGGAGACTGAAGGTCAATAACCATCTTCTTCTGGCTTGAAATGTCTCAGCTGAGAGATCTGCAGTCATTCTGATATTCTCCCTCTGTAGGTAATGCTTTTCTTACATCTGGCTGCTTGCAGAATTTTCTCCTTCGACTTAACTTTTGCAAAGTTAATCACAATGTGTCTAGGAGATGCTTTATTTGGATTGAGTCTTCCTGGGGTTCTGAAACTGTCTGCTATCTGAAATTCTGTATCTCTTGCAGTGCTTGGGAAATTCTCCAAAATTTCTTGGAGTCGATCATCTGTACCTTTAGGACCATCCTCTTCTCCTTCAGAAATTCCTATAAGATGAATGTTTGAGCTTTTGATGTGATTCCACAACTCTCTTGGGGAATGATCAGTTTTTGCTCTCCATTTGTCTGCCTTTTTGAGTGTCTGGGAACATTTCAAAAGCTTTGTCTTCAGTTTCAGAGATCCTTTCTTCTGCCTAGTCAACTCTATTACTGAGGGATTCTACTGTATTTTGGAGCTCCTCAAGTAACATTTTCATTTCCTTGAGCTCTGCTATCTTTTTTCTCATTATGTCTATATCTTTGGTGACTTGGGCTTTGAATTCATTAATTTCTTGACACAACTTTAGAACTACTCTTTGGAATTCAATTTCTATCTTCCATTCTATTTATCTCATTTGCAATCCATATTCTGATTTCAATTTCAGACATTGCTGCCATTTGTCTATGCATGGCATCTTCAGTTGTATCTCCTTTGTCATTTCTTGGGGAGGTTGATCTACTCTGGTTATTCATGTTGCCAGAGTTCTTCTGATGGGTCTACACCATGTTTATTTTCCACTGTTTGGTTATTAGAAGTGGTAGGGTGAGATTGAATTGGAGTTTGCAGGTAGTAGCGATGGCCCCTTACCAAAGCTCTAGGCTTTGTAACTGTGGCTTATCTCCTACAACCTTACAAAGGCCCTTTCAGAGTTTTGGCCAGAGACTCTGAGGACCTACTTGGTGAGATAGCACAAGCTATCTATCTGTTTTTATATCAGCCAACCTCTACCCTATCTTGAGAAACCACAGTATTAGGTTTAAACCTCGACTGTGATGAGATACAAACAGCTGTGGTGCCTAGCCCCCACCCTTCAGTTCTTTTCTGCTACAGAACTTTGAAGGTCAACTCAGAATATCCCCGAGTGGACAGCCCTAGACACAGGTTCCAACCAAATTGCCTCAGGCAGTACAAACCCTGCCCAACAGAGAGAGATTCTCTCCAACAGTACAGTTGGAGCCAGGAATCCACTCCCACCAGAGTTAGTCCACACCATTGTCCACTTCTCTGCTCACAGGCCCAGCAGGAACCAGGGGCCACACCTCCGCCCACCAGTCTCAGTCCATACCCAGCTAGCCTCTGCTTGCCAGGCCAGTTGGAGTCAGGGGACCATACCCCTGCCTGCCAGTCTCAGTCCACTGCCTGGCAAGCCTTTGTTCACAGGCTCTGTTGGAGTCAGGGCACTGGGCTGCCCTCCGGTCTCAGTCCACACACAGCTAGCCTCTGCTTGCCAGACAAGTTTAAGTCAGGGGACCATGCCCCTACCTACCAGTCTCAGTCCACTGCCTGGTAAGCCTCTGTTTGCAGGCTCTGTTAGAGTCAGGGCACTGCACTCTACCCTCAGGTCTCAGTCCTCACCTGGTAAGCCTCTGCTCACCAGCTCCACAGGAGACAGTGGACCATGCCCTAACCCTCAGGTCTCGGTTCACACCCAGTAAGCCATAGCTCAAGGGTTCTGTTGGAATCAGGGGACCACGCCCTTGCTCTCAGGTCGCAGTCCATACCTATTAAGTCTTTCCTCACAGGCACAGCAGGGGTTAGGGACCAGCCCTGTCTGCCAAACACAGTCTACATGGGGCAACCACTCTCCTGCTGTGGGTGCTGTCAGAGCTGGGGGTTCTGCACCCTGTCCTTCCAGACACAGCCCAAACCAAGGGTCAAAACTACCACTGACTGGGCATAGTCACAACCAGGGGTCTGCTCCTCCTCCTGCCAAGTGTCCCTTTCTTCCTACACCTTTTTTCTTCCCCGTTAGTCACAGATTCTGTCCTGATGGTTGGTGGTCCACACTATGCCCAGATCTCTCAGGACAAGACCAAACACTCTGTGCTCTGCAGGGGGCAGAACTTCAGACCACCATGCGAGGGGGAAAGAGTGGACTGAGAGTTTGGACTTGTGGGGGAAAATATCTGTTCAATTTTATGCCTGGTGTGGTGGTGTCTAGGTTCATAAGGGGGACCTCCCTGGAGAAAGAGACCTGGAGTTAAGTGGCTCTCTCCAGCAAGGTAAAATGAGAGGTCTTTTTTTTTTCCCTGCTCCTTTGCAGATAGTCTGCAGCAGGCCCCCTGCTTGGGGGAGGGATCTCCCATCCTTTAGTCAATAGGCTTTGTACCTGTAATTTGTTTTCTTGCATGTTCTTCCTTGGAGTTATAGCTTGCCAAACTTCTTTCTTGGCTCAGCTCCACATCTTTGGCATCATAGAATCCGATTCCATCCAGTTTTTCTTCTTCTGCTCAGGAGCCTCTGCCGAGGGCTGCTACCAATCGGCCATCTTCTCAGAATCTCACCAGGAATTACTTTTAGAAGAACACTTACTTAACTCCCAGGCTTCTTTCTCCAGCCTTCTGAATAAGAGACATATGAATGGTGACATAACAGAGACTATCATGTTTAGATGTTGGCATAATCCAAAGCTGGCTTGAGGAAGCCAACTCCTCTGTGCATGAGGGAGGCAGTAAAGATGGCCTAGGCAGTGTCCCCCAAAGATGGGCAGGTTCGCCACATGGCTCTGAGCAACTATGCTCTGTTGTGGATGTTTCAGGGGAAGACTTTTCCAAGCCACCCAGAAAGCTCCAGACCAACCCTGCAGCCCAGCACACTCAGGCCGTGGTGTCTGCCTTTCTGTAGCCCTTGGGGGACCACCTCCCAGGACCCCTTGCCCTCCCCATCTACCCTTACATGTCTAAGACCCCTTGATGCTCACACCTCCGAACATAGTCCAGTGGCATTCACAGCGCAGTGGTGGGAACTCTGGCATTCACAGTGTAGTACTGAGGAGCTCATTGGCATTCATAGCACTATGGTGGGAACTCAGTGGCATTCACAGCGCAGTGGTGGGAACTCAGTGGCATTCACAGCACAGTACTAGTGACCTTATTGGCATTCACAGCACAGTACTGGGGCCTGTGTCAGGATGCCATCTATCCTAATCCACCTGCATGTGGAACTTTTCCAATAAACACTTCTGCCATTTAGTTGACTGTGGAGGGGCAAATCAAACTGGGCAGTTTGTGACTCCCCGGACTCTAGGATGAACACCTATATGTGGGCCCTGGTGACTTTCCACCAGCTGATTCGTTAAGTCACTCTAACATTGCTTTCTGTCCTGCCATGTCCTGAGTTAGCATCCACCCTCACTTTCCAGCTGCAGGGCTGCCTGCTCCCCCACCAAGGCTCCCCTGTGGCACAGCATCCTGTCTCCTGACCAGGCATCTCTTTAAACTGCTTGGTAGCTGCTGCGGGCAACAGCGGCTGAAGCAGAGCCCCTCTAACCAGGCAGCTCCCAGCAAAAGGAACTGGTATTCCATGGGCATTGTTAGCTTAATTAATGGAGTCTATGTTGTAATTTATTATCAAACAGCAATTAAGCAGAGATAAACTAGGCACTGAGGAGGGTAATTTCCTGTCTTGCAGTGTGTGTTTGTCAACAAGATGGAAACGGTTCCCAGCCACTCAGCCTGCTCACTCTGAAGTGTCTGTCGGCAAGCTCATCACTAGCCTCAGTTTTGTCTGCTTCCTAATTTGGATGAGACACACAACCGCTTCTTTTTGGAGCCTAAGTTTTTTTAAAAAATAGAATGTCAAGGGCATAGCAGCAGTCTTGGTGTCTGCTTGAACCCAGGTAGAGAGGGAGGTCATGTCTAAGGAGGCCCAAGATCCCCAGGTGCCGAGCTGCTGCCCTCCTGGGCCCACCTTTGGGGAGGGTCGCCAGCTGGAGCAGCCATAGGAAAAACTGACACTTTGCTGCCCACTGGGGGATGGGCAGCTCTGCCAGGTCCTCCCTCTGTGCCGCTCCAGCCAGCTGGGCAACCTTCTCTAGCCAGAGACAAAGGTGCTACCAAGAAGAGAGAAGGAGGTGATGGCAGCATCATGCCCCAGGTCCCCTGTCCTCAGTTCTCACCTCCCCTGAGGGGCCCTGAACCTGCTCTCCCATGTCCCTGAGTCAGATGCTGCCCTAGTCCTGACAGTGCAGCACAGTGTGGTGGACACTGGCCCGGAGCTCCATGCTGCAGCTCCTACCCAGGGAACAAAAATGCTGATAACACCCGTATCTGTTTTCAGTGATCTTCCCAACTGCCCCGTCATTAGACAGGGCCACTCTCATTTTCTTGCTCTGTTAATGAGAAAATTGAGATTCAGGAAGGGCTGTTCCAGTTGTCAAATGAAAATCCCTTACCTTAAGGGATTAGACAACTCTGCTGTGATATCTGGTGGACTCTGGAGAGCATCCCTCATCTCCTCAAGCCCCTAGGTGTTCTCTGCCCTTGAACAAGGCCTGGTAGAGAGACTTGGAGCAGGCACGGGGGAGTGGGACATGTGTGAGAGCCACGGTCAGAGGCAGAGAGCAGAAGGCCTATGTAGGGGAAGAATAATGCAGGTAGCTGAAGGCAAGTGGTTCAGGGCAGCCATGAGGGACAAAGAGTGAGAGCCCCAATGCCATGATGGAGGGTGAAGGCTCCCCTTCTAGAACCCCACATTTGGTCCACAGACACTGTGGACTATCTGAGAACTTGTTATTAGCACAACTGCTGCTCTCTGAGTCCAGGCCCAACCCTTGACCTTCTGAAGGTGCTGTGTATTCACAAACACAGGTGTTTTTCCCTTTCCACTGATGGCCATTTATCAAGCATCTCCTCGGGATAGGGCTTCATGATGGTTAGCCCTTAGAGAGGTAGTGATCACATGTCCTTGTGTGCCTATGACAGGCCCAGTATAGACCTAGTGCCCGAACTTGATTTTTTAAATGTATAATGATATCTCAGTTTTCATATAATTGGGTTTATTTTTTTCATTTTTAAGGGTAAAATTTACTCTTTATAACGTATATTTGTACAAGTTTCAGCAAACACATATGAACAAGTAATCACCCATAATCAAGGTATAGAGAGTCTCTGTCACTCCCACATTCTCTTGATTCCCCTTTGCAGTGCCCCCTCATCAGATGTGAGTGACAGCCTGACTGGCATGCTCATGGGAGTAGCCTGCAGGCCTGGACATGCACACACCAACCAAAGATGTTCCACAGGTTCCATGGCAGCTTCCTCCCCAGGCTGAGGTTCCTGGGCCCTCAGGAGCCATGCCCTGGGGGCAGTGCATGACCTCAAAGGGTTCTGAGTGAAATGCCCTGGAGAGTTTGGTGAGCACTCCATGAGGCAGACACCTGCTGTGATGGGATGCTCTTAAGGCAAGGTGTGTACCAGGGAAAGTAATCGACTGTTCCGTCCCTGTGAGAGGGTGCAGGGCTCTGTTCCCGGGACCCTTCTGATTTGACAGGTTCAGGGCAGGGCCTTAGAGACCTCTCCTGTTTGTCCTCTATATCTATGTGTTTTATCCTCCTCTCCCTTCTTTTGCAAGAGGCTCTCATTCCTTCCCTCAGTTCATTCATCACTGGAATGATAGATGAGAATTCTTTTATCCCATAATTAAATTTAATCTGATCTTGGACTCATTCTCTGATGGCTTCATCTTTTAAGTGATACATCATCCAAACACCTTGTCATTATGATGCATTGTGCCAATAAGGCACTGGTGCCCCTCCAGAGTGACAAGGCTCCAGCAGCTATTAACATGTAGAAGGCCCTCCTCCGCCCTCTCTTCCTCCTCTGCCCTCTCCTTCTCCTCCTCCTCCCCCCTTCCTCCACCCCTCCTCCTCATCTTCCTCTACTCCTTTCTTCTCCTCCTCCTCCCTCTCTTCCTCCTCCCCCTCCTCTTCCTCCACCTCCTCCTCATTGGAAAATGCAGAAGTGAGTGACACCCAGCCTCTTGACTTCCAAATATGGCCCTGCAAACAATGGGGCTCAAAGGGCAGAGCCCTTGACAGCACACTGAAGTTAACACCCAAGAAAAAAATGGCTTTGCCCTAGGAAACTGTTCTGTGGTTCTGGGAATAAGCCTCCCCCGACAGGGTAAGAAGCAAACCCAGTTATCTCTTTCCATCCACAGGAATCCAATTCCTGGAAAGCTCCATGAGCTCAAAGCAGGGAAACTTTAGACCTTATGGGAAAACTGAGTAGGGGGACTAAGGGCAGGTACTATCAAGGCTGGCAAAACATACCACACACAGACACACACACACACACACACACATACACACATACACACATGCACGAAAAGGAGATGAGATGGAAAGCAGGGAAGAAGATGCCGGTGGGCATCTTTTACATATCTGAAATCAACAACAGGGGCGTTCCACTGTGTTCGTTTTCATTCTCCATTATTAGTCTCCTACAGTCTCCTATGCAGTATTTTAAAAAATCCTTCCCCTACATTCCAGTCCGACTCTTACAGGTTTATTTTACCACATTGCAGGTAGGGAGAATATTTAAGAGCCTTTTGTTATTGGTATTCCTCTGACCCACCTTGTCTCAAAATACTCAAAACATCTCAGATTTGATTGCTTCGCCCTCAGCTCTAGTGCACCTCTCATGCCCTTCCTCTCTGCAGACCTTGCTGGAGCACAGGGCTGCATGCTTCCTGCTGCTGAGGTTTTCCTGAGGTTTGGGGGACACCCAAACCATCTGCTTTGCTTCCCTTTTCTATTTCCAACTCCCAGGTCCCTCTTTCTAATTGTCCCTGACTCTTGTAGCCCACATCCACGGAACAGGAACATTGATTTCCTAAACACTACCCAGAGTAAATGCACATGTCCAGGTGGACTTCCTGTCACTGCACTTGTCTGTATTTGCTCTTCACAGATAGGGCACTTTTGTTATTATAAATTGAAGGTGTGAGTGGCAACCCTGTGTTGAGTAAGTGTAACAGTGCCGTTTTTCCAACAGCATATGCTTGTTTGTATCTCTGTCATGTTTCAGTAATTCATATGATATTTCAAATGTTTTTGTCATTATTATATTAACTATGGTGATCTGTGATCAGTGATCTTTGGTGTAGCACTGTAATGGTGAACCACATCTTAAGGATGGCAGACTTGATCAATGATGTCTATCTGCTGACTGCTCTACCCACCAGCCGTTCCCTCGTCTTTCTCCCTCTCCTTGGGGCTCCCTACTCATGGAGACACAGAGATCTTGAAATTAGGGCATTAGTAACCCTACAGTGGCCTCTAAGTATTTAAGTGACAGAAAGAATCACATGTCTTTCACTTGAAATCAGAAACTAGAAATGATTAAGCTTAGTGAGAAAGGCATGTTGAAAGCCAAGCTGGGCCAAAGTCTAAGCCTCTTGTGCCAAATACTTAGCCATCCTGTGAATGCAAAGGAAAAGTTCTGAAAATGAAAAGTGGTCCTCCAGTGAACACATGAATGATGAAAAGGCATAAGAGTCTTACTGCTGATATGGGGAAAGTTTGAGTGGTCTGGTTAGAAGATCAAACTAACCATAACATTCCCTTAAGCCAGAGCCTAATCCAGAGCAAGACCTAACTGTCATCAATTCTGTGAAGGCTGAGAGAGGTGAGCAAGCCCCAGAGGAACAGTTGGAAGTCAGCAGAGGTTGGTTCATGAGGCTTAAGGAAAGAAGCCGTCTCCACAACAGAAAAGTGCAAGGCGAGGCACCAAGTGCTGATGGAGAAGCTGCAGCAAGTTATCCATGAGATCCAGCTACGATCATTGATGATGGTGGCTGCACTCAAAAGCAGCTTTTCAGTGTAGATAAAGTAGCCTTATATTGTAGGAAGATGCCATCTAGAACTTTTATAGAGAGAAGTAGTCAATGTGTGACTTCAACACTTCAAAAGACAGGCTGACTCTCTAATTTATTAGAGACTAATGTAGCTGATGCCTTTAGGTTGAAGCCAGTGCTCATTGACCATTCTGGAAATCTTAGAGGCCTTAAGAATTATGCTAAATCCACTCCACCTGTGCTCTAGAAGTGGAGCAACAGGCCTGGATGACAACACATCTGTTTATAGCATGATTTACTGAATATTTGAAGCCCACTGTTGAGACCTACTGCTCAGAAAATAAAAAGTTTCTTTCCAAATATGACTGATCATTGACAATGCACTGGGTCTTCCAAGAGCTCTGATGGAGATGTACAAGGAGAGAAATGTCATTTCATTCCTGCTAACACAGCATCCACTCTGAGCCCATGAATCAAGAAATAATTTTGAGTTTTAAGTCTCATTATTTAAGAAATGTATTTTATAAGGCTGTAGCTGCCACAGATACTGATTCCTCTGATGAATTTGAGCAAAGTTAATTGAAAACCTTTTAGAAAGGATTCACCTTTCTAGATGCTGTTAAAAACATTTGTGATCCATGGAAGGAGGTCAAAATAGCAACCTTAACAGGCATTTGGAAGAAGTTTATTCCAGCCCTCATGGATGACTCTGAGGGATTCAAGATTTTAAAAGAGGAAGAAACTGCAGATGTTTTGGAAATAACAGAACTAGAAATAGAATTGGATCCTGGAGATGAGACTGAATTGCTGAAATCTCATGATAACACTTGATTGGCTGAGGAGTTGCTTCTTATGGATGAGGAAAGAAAGTGGTTTCTTAAATTGGCATCTACTCCTATTGAAGATGCTGTGACCATTGTCAAAATAACATAGGATTTAGACTATTCCATAAACGTAGTTGATAAATCAGTGGCAGGGTTTGAGAAGATTGATTCTAATTCTGAAAGAAGTTCTTCTGTGGGTAAAATGCCATCAGACATTCCACTCTACAGAGAAAAAAATTGTGAAAGGAAGAGTCAATTGTGGTGTAACATGTCATTGTTCCCTTATTTTAAGAAATTGCCACAGCCACCCCAACCTTCAACAATATCACCCTGATCAGTCAGCAGCCATCAACATCAAGGCCAGAACCCTCCACTAGCAAGATTGTGACTTGCTAAACACTCAGAAGATTGTTCCTATTTTTAGCAATCAATTACTTTTAATGAAAGTATATACATTTTTAAAAGACCAAATGCTATTGCACACTGAATAGACTACAAGAGAGTGTAAACGTAGGTTTTTATATACACTGGGAAACCATAAAATTCGTGTGACTCACTTTATTGCAATATTCACTTTATTGCAGTGATCTGGAGCCAAACCCACCATTATCAAGGAAGTATGCCTGCATTTGATTTTGCCTTACAAGGACCAGAGGTTAAGGAGAAACTATTATACTATTTCTTTCATGCCAAAATGGATTGATGAGTTATTCTTTTCAGGAAATCACAAGTACAGTCATAAATTGTTTTCCAGTAGAGATCGTTAGTGAAAAGTTTTATATCTCCTTAGAAGTTTAGACACAAAACTTTTAACGAGCTTTTAACTTCTAACTAACTATTTTTCTCCAGACACAAAAAGTAATTGAGGCAAGTTTTGTGTTCATGTTATGCTTGGAATACAGAACTCAGACTGACTAAGAGGGTGGTGCCCTCTGGCCAACTGAATCTTCCTACCTTGCCCAGACATGTCAAATTCAACAGCTAAGTAACTGAAAGTCACTGATAATCTCTTTCTTTTTCACTAAAGGAACAATAGTATTACAGAGAGTTTGGAAAATACAAATTTAAGTCATCTGTAACCCTACAACAAACACAGTATTATCATTACTGAGGCTTGCTTTCAATATGTTGATTTCTTAGGTTGTTTTCATATCACTAAATTAGTAGAGAAACAACAGTGCTACTTCTGAAGGAGCAGAGGAGGGAAGGTGAAGCCTCCTTGTGAAAAGGATTTAACGCCTTATGCTCTGAGGCTCAGCAAAGCTAGTGCAAAACATCACAAGAGCCTCACTCCTGATGTTCTGGTTCAGTTTTTTTGTTTGTTTGTTTGTTTGTCTGTTTTTTTAAATTAAATCATAGCTGTGTGTATTAATGCAGTCATGGGGTCCAGTATGCGGGTTTTATATACAATTTGAAATATTTTCATCAAACTGGTTAACATAGCCTTCGTGGCATTTTCTTAGTTATTGTGTTAAGACATTTGTATTCTACATTTAGAAAGTTTCACATGTACCCTTGTAAGATGCACCATAGGCATGGTCCCACCAATCACCCTCCCTCCCCCCATCCTCCCCCTTTCCCTCCCTCTCCCCTTTCCCCATATTCCTCGGCTATAATTGTCTTATAGCTTTCCTATGAAAGCTATATATTAGTTTCATAGGACTGAGTACATTGGATACCTTTTCTTCCATTCTTGAGATACTTTGCTAAGAAGAATATGTTCCAGCTCCATCCGTGTAAACATGAAGGAGGTAAAGTCTCCATCTTTCTTTTTTTTTTATTTTTATTTTTTTTAAGTCTCCATCTTTCTTAATGGTTGCATAGTATTCCATGGTGTACATATACCACAATGTATTGATCCATTCATGGGTCAGTGGACACTTGGGCTTCTTCCATGACCTGGCAATTATGAATTGGGCTGCAATAAACATTCTGGTACAAACGTCTTTGTTGTAGTGTGATTTTTGGTCTTCTGGATATATACCTAGTAGAGGAATTGTAGGATCAAATGGCAGGTCTATTTTTAGATCTCTAAGTGTTCTCCAAATATCTTTCCAAAATGAACATATTAGTTTGCATTCCTACCAGCAGTGTAGAAGTGTTCCCTTTTCTCCACATCTACGCCAGCATCCCTGGTTTTGGGATCTTGTGATGTGGGCTAATCTTACTGGAGTTAGATGATATCTCAAAGTAGTTTTGATTTGCATTTCTCTAATGAGCATTTTTTCATATGTCTGTAGGCCATGCACCTGTCTTCTTCAGAGAAATTTCTCTTCAAGTCCCTTGCCCACCCTGAGATGGGATCACTTGTTCTTTTCTTGCTCATATGTTTGAGTTCTCTGTGGCTTATAGGCAAAACACCTTTATGCATCTGGCCAAAAAAGCCATTTGAGAGAGAGCAGTGAAAAGATTTTGTGCAGGCATATTTGTAAGAAACTGAGGCAGAATCCCATGTGGCCAGGTTGGTTGTGAGCCTAACATGACCAAGGCTTTGGCTGGAATAGCATTTCCAGACTGTGTTAAGGAATTAAGGCTGACTTCATAAGGCCAATGAAAAAGCCCTTTGGAAAACTGGCCAGATACCCATCAGTAACCTTTCCTGATCTGTGGTAAGTGATGAAGGTCACTTGCTGACAGGTCTGGGAATGGAGTAACCTTTCCTGATCTGTGGTAAGTGATGAAGGTTGCTTGCTGATGGGTCTGGGAATGGAAATGTGCTTGGGGACCTGAAGAGAAGAGGAATTTACCCAATGCATATAGGTATCTAACGGTATAGATGAAACTTGGGCTCATGAAAAGCTTTTGAGAAGTACAGCTTGATAGTTCCCTATAAAAGGCTCCAGCAAAAACCCCTTGACTTAAGGCCTACATGAGAGCAGAGATTTGCACACAAATTCCTGTATGCCCCCAAATTTCTTTATATCTTACTTAGAGATTCAAAGTAATAACCTCCAAACGGCAAGGTCAGCAAGGGCAGATATTCAATCTACCTTGTTCCTCCCTAGCCTCAGGCATCTTCAGATAAGAACAAAGAAATAATGGCTAACAACATGTTCTCCACTAAGACTGGGTTATGTTGAAAGAGTTATGTTAAAAGGTGTATGTTGAGTGGATTATCAGATGTCACCTGATGTTTAATTGGTTCAATGAGGTCATTGCTGTATGTACAAAATTCCCTATATAAGCCAACTGCAAATAAAGAAGCTCAACATTTTGCCAGAGTGAGCAGATGGTCACCCTTATTTAAGACACAATTTTGATAAGCGTGCTTATTCTCTGCAATATCGCTTTTCCGTGAGACCCTTAGGGCAACAGTGGATTCTGGTTATTAAACCTTTGTCAGAGACATAACCAGCAAGTATCTTTTCCCATTCTGAGGGCTGTCTGCTTGCTTTACTTATTGTGTTCTTGGCTGTGCAGAAGCTTTTTAGTTTGATCAAGTCCCAGTAGCGTGTTCCTCCTCATAAAATATTCACCTGGACTGATTTATTCAAGAGTTTTCCCTATGCTTTCTTTTAGTATTTTTATAGTTTATAAAACTTAATGTCTTAAGTTTAAATCTTTAATCTAATGAGAGTCTATCTTAGTTAATGGTGAAAGGTTTGGGTCCAGTTTCGGTCTTCTACAGGTCGCCAGCCAGTTCGCCCAGTACCATTTGTTAAATAGGGAATCTTTTCCCACTCAAATGTTTTTAATTGGCTTGTCAAAGATCAAATAACAGTAAGTATCTCGGTTCATCTCTTGGTTCTCTTATTCTGTTCCATACATCTACGTCTCTGTTTTTGTTCCAGTACCATGCTGTTTTGATCACTATTGATTTATAGTATAGTCTGAGGTCAGATAGTGTGATTCCTCCTGCATTTTTTTTATTTCTGGGTAATGTCTTAGCTTTTTGAGGTTTTTTCTGATTCCATATAAAACGAAGCATTTTTTTTTTGAGAACTTTACTGCATGACAGTGGACCTTTAAAAGGGATTGCATTAATATTGTATATTGCTTTGTGTAGTACAGACATTTTAACAATGTTGATTCTTTCCAGCCATGAGCATGATATGTTTTCCCATTTGTTAACATTTTCAGCTATTTCTTTTCTTAGAGTTTCATAGTTTGCTTTATAGAGATCTTTCACGTCCTTTGTTAGGTAAACTCCCAAATATTTCATCTTCTTTGGTACTACTGTAAACGGAATAGAGTCCTTGGCTGTTTTTTCAGGTTGACTGTTGTGGTATATATAAAGGCTATTGATTTATGAGTGTTGATTTTGTAACCTGAGACACTGCTATATTCCTTGATCACTTCTAAGAATTTTGTAGTAGTATCCCTGGTGTTTTCCAGATATACAATCATATCATGTGCAAAGAGTGAAAGTTTGATCTCTTCTGACCCTATATGGATACCCTTGATTGCCTTTTCTTCTCTAATTGTGATGGCTAAAACTTCCATTACAATGTTAAAGAGCAATGGAGACAATGGGTAACCTTGTCTGGTTTCTGATCTGAGTGGAAATGATTTCAATTTAACTCCATTCAAGACAATATTGGCTGTGGGTTTGTTGTAGATGGCCTCTATCAGTTTAAGAAATGTCTCTTCTATGCCAGTTTTCTTAAGTGTTCTGATCATGAAGGGATGCTGGATATTATCAAAGGCTTTTTCTGCATCAATTGAGAGAATCATATGGTGTTTGTTTTCTAATTTATTGATGTGCTGAATTATATTTATAGATTTACATATATTAAACCAGCCTTGAGACCCTGGGATAAAACTCACTTGGTCATGGTATGTAATTTGTTTGATGTATTGTTGGATTCTGTTTGTTAGGATCTTATTGAATATTTTTATATCAATGTTCATTTGTGATATTGATCTATAATTTTCTTTCCTTGTTGGGTATTTTCCTGGTTTGAGGATCAAAGTGATGTTTGCTTCATAGAATGTGTTGAGTAGTATTCCTTTTTTTTCTATGTTTTAGAAAAGGTTAAGTAATATAGGTACTAGTCCCTCTTTAAAGGTTTGGTAGAGTTCTGACGTGAAGCCATCTGGTCCCGGGCTTTTCTTTTTAGGGAGATTTTGTATAGTTAATGCTATTTCAGAACTTGATATAGGCCTGTTCAACATTTCCACTTCCTCTGTCTAAGTCTTGAAAGGTGGTGTGCTTCCAAGTATTGGTTGATTTCTTTCAGATTTTCATATCTCTGAGTACAAAGTTTCTTATAATATTCATTAAGGATTTTTTTTAATTTCTGAGGGGTCTGTTGTTATTTCATCTTTACCATTTCTGATTGATGAGATTAGAGATTTTACTATTTTTTCTTGGTTAGATTGGCCAGAGGTTTATATTTTTTATTTACCTTTTCAAAAAAAAAAAAAAACTTTTTGATTTATTGATCTGTTGTATAATCCTTTTGTTTTCAATTTCATTTAATTCTGCTCTAATTTTGGTTATTTCTTTTCTTCTGCTGGGTTTGCAATTAAAATGTTCTTTCTTTTCTAGTTGCTTAAGATGTCCCATTAAGTTGTTAACTTCTTCTCTCCATTCTCTTGAAGAAGGCTTGCAGGACTATAATTATCCCTGTTAGGACTGCCTTTGCAGTATCCCAGAGGTTTGTGTCTTCATTATAGTTTTGTTCTAGGAATTTGGTAATTTCCTTCTTAATCTTGTCTCTGACCCAGCAATCATTCAACATAAGATTATTTAGCTTCCATGTTTTTGTATGAGTATTCAGATTCCTGTTGTTACTGAGTTCAACTTTTATTCCATAACAGTCCAAGAAAATGCAAGGAATAATTTTTATTCTTTTAAATTTGCTGAGGTTAGACTTGTAACCTAAGATGTGGTCAATTTGGAGTATGTTCCGTGGGCTGATGAGAAAAATGTGTATTTAGTTTTGTTAGGATGGAATGTTCTGTAGATGTCTGTTAAATTTAAATGTTGAATGGTTAAGTTTAAATCTAAAATTTCTTTGCTTAGCTTCTTATTGGAGGATCTATTCAACACTGCCAAAGGGGGTTTAAAATCTTTGACTGTGATGGAGCTGGAAGAAATCAAGTTGATCATGCCTGTTAGAGTGTCTTTTATAAATTGAGGTGCGTTCTAGTTGCGTGCATAAATATTAATAATTGAAATCTCATCCTATTGTGTATTGCCCTTAACAAATATGAAGTGACCGTCCTTATCCTTGCTTATTTTTGTTGTTCTAAAGCCTATTGTATCTGCGAACAAAATTGCAACACCTGCTTTTTTCTGCTTTCCATTTGCCTAGAATATAGATGACTATTCTTGTATGCAGCAGATATCTGGCCTGAGTTTTTGTATCCAGTCAGCCAACCTGTGCCTCTTTAGAGGACAATTTAAACCATTCACATTAATTGAGAATATTGATAAACCTGGTAAAATTTTGGGTATCAAATTTTTTGACTGTCCAGTGGACATTTTTAATCCTTTCACCACTGTGGAAGTTGGAATTTGATTGAAAGTTTCTAAGTGAATTTACTTTTGTGCTGGGAGATTGCACTGGTCATTATGGAGGATAGGTCTGAGAATATCCTGGAGGGCTGGTTTAGTTATGGCAAATTTCTTCAACATGTGAATGTCATTAAAGTATTTAATTTTTCCATCATAAACGAAACTCAGTTTAGCTGTATACAGGATCCTGGGTTGAAAGTTATTTTGTTTTAGGAGATTAAAAGTCGATGACCACCCTCTTCTAGCTTGAAAGGTTTCAGGAGAGAGCTCTGCAGTCATTGTAATATTCTTCCCTTGTAGGTTATGGTTTTCTTATGTCTGGCTGCTTTCAGAATTTTCTCTTTCATATTAACTTCACTAAAGTTAATTATGATGTGCCTGGGGGATGTCTTATTAGGGTTGAGTTGTGCTGGGGTTCTGAAACTGTCTGCTATCTGAATTTCAGAATTTCTTGGCATGTCTGGAAAGTTCTCTTTCATAATCTCATGAAGAAGAGCCTCTGTGCTTGTGTAGCAACTTTGTTGCCTTCAGGGATTCCTATAAGGCGAATATTAGTCTTGTTGGAATTATCCCAGAGCTCTCTGAGAGAATGATCTGTTTTTGCTCATGTCAGAAGTCCTGTCTTCTGCTTGCTCCATTCTGTTACTGAGGGATTCTAGTGTATTTCTCAGATGTTTGAGGGCTGCAAATTCTTGTCTCACTGTGTCAAAATCTTTGGTGATTTTGTCTTTGAATTCATTGAATTCTTTAGAGAACTTTTGAAATGCTCCTTGAATTTCTAATTCCAACTTAGCCTCTATTCTATTAATCTTATTTACAATCCAAATTCTGAATTCGATTTCTGACATCTCAGCCATCTGTTTATGAATGGGCTCTTCAGTTGCATCTGCCATATCCTTCCTTGGGGGGGGGTTGGTCTACTCTGGTTCTTCATGTTACCAGAGTTTTTCCACTGATTCCACCCCATGTTTATTTTACACCATTTGGCTAGATGATCAGATAAGGAGAAATTGGGTTGGGGGCTCCAGGAGTAGGGATTAAGTAGCCCTTTGCCCCAAA
>CAUYQV010196436.1:0-10684 GCA_963574575.1 Galagoides demidoff | reverse complement strand
TACTTAACTGTGCTTTGAATTTCTTTTCAAAATAATTTAATTAATCTTTAAAAGTTTTCATGGCACACCTAAGAACCTCTCACAGCACACTGGTTGAAAAATTACTGAATTAAAGACCTCCTAAGACTATTTCCTAATTCTGGTTTTACTGATACTAGTTTTATTCTCCCCAGATCAGTTAGGACAGCGATTCTTAACCTGTGGGTTGTGACCCACAGGAACTGAATTAAAGGGCCCTGGCATTAGGAAGGTTGAGATCCACTGAGTTAGGAGTTGTGGATGACTATCCCAGCAAGATGAGTGAGACTCAGAGTAGGGGCTGTGCTTTCTGTGGTGATGGGATGTTTGCTTGGTTGATGGTTTAGGGTCTTCTGTGGTTCAAGCATGAATGGGAATTGGTGGCAAATATGGGCAGGCAGTGGAGCCCTGAGCTCTCCCCTCTTACTGGACAAGAAGCCTCAGTCTTCTTTTGCCTCTGGTTGGGGGGGAACAGGGCATGGGGCCAGTTGGTGTTTTCTTTGTGAGTTTACAAACCCTTTATCACACCAGTTAATTTCCTGGCACCTTTCCTGGCACCTTAATGTCCAGGATAGTGGTTGGCTGCAGGTATGGTGAGGGGATAGCTGGGGAGCCTTCCTGTTTAAGTCATGAGGCCGAGGGATTGGAAGGAGAATCTAGGGTCCTCTGTGGCATGGCACAGCCAGTGGCACCCCTGGCTTCTGGGATTGTGCTGTGCCCACAGAACTCTAGTCCTTTCTTTCCACTCTTCTTCCCCCACTGCCCCTTGTACCAGGCTCCACATGAGCATGAGGGACTCAGGAAGGAGTCTTGTCTCCCTGAGGTGTCTGCAAGTTTTGGGGATCGAAGGCATCATCCATGCTGGTCCGCCTTCAGGGTTGTGGCCCTGAGACCCAGTGTCAGCACTGGTGGGTCCCAGGGATACATGCCATTGGCCTGACTTTGGTGGTTGGGAGGGTGAAGCCTCATGTTCTTGCTGCTTGGGACTTGGGGTATAGAGAATGTGCTGTCCCTTCCATGCGTTCCCTGACCTCTTGCCATCCATAGAGTGAGGACACTCCCCTTAATGGCAGCCTAAGGTGCAGAATACTTCTGAGCACTTGTGCTGATCTGTCCTTATGTCTCTCCAAGTGCCACTACATGGTGGACACTGGCAGGTCAGGAACAGTCCCTGGCTGGTATCCACCCTGCTGGTGCTGATTCATGTTCCCAGGATGCCAGGGTGATACTCAGAGCAGGGCTTTTCCCTCTGTCATTACCCAGGCACCGATTCCACTAACAGGGTGGCTCTCAGTGCTATTGTGGACTTAGTGTGCACCTCTTGGTTTGTCACTGTCACTGTGCTGCTTGGGCACAAACCCATGTGTAGAAGCCAGAAGGGGACCTTCCTGCCAGCCCCCTCCCCTGCTGTGGCTTGGTCTCCTGTCATCTTTGTGCTTTAGCCTGAGCACCTGACACCTTTGTTCACTTCCCTCCCTTGTGTCTTCAGCATCATGCGTTCTCCCTGCAGCTTTAGCCTGTTCTCTCCTCTTGAGCCCCCTTCCCAGACTTTTTTCTTTCCCTTCATATAGAGTTAATGGGAAGCTCCCTTTTACCAGTAGTAGTACTCTTTTGACTTGGCTTACGGCTTGAAAGAGTAGCTCAGATTCTCTGGTGGTGGGTGAAGCTGGTGGGGGAGAGGCCTGAGTTACCACCTCCCCTGGGACATCTGTCCGTCTGTCAGGGGTGAGATGGTAGCTCTGGAAAGCTCAAAGAAAGGAGGATATAGCAGTGTTGCGCAACCAGAGTGAGGTGGGCAGCAGTCCTCACTGGAACTGAGGCCCTTGTTCCCGCCCACACTGCTGGTTTTGAAGGCTTCTTTGCCTGGTGTTTGGGGTGGGCTGTCATGTGGAACTGGCTGATGGTTTCTGGGGTAGCCTCTTTGGCTCTGGGTATAAGAGCTTGGTGGCATGCAGCTGGTCTGAGCCCCAAGGGGACTTTGGTCCTGTTTATGTTGGTTAATTCGCCCCTTGTCTTCCAGGGTAAACAGGAGGAGAATGATGTGGTGGAGAAACTGAACCTCTTCTTGGATTTGCTCCAGTCCTATAAAGTGAGTCCTGGCTGCTGTTTGGTTAAGGTTAGGGCTTTTGAGGATGATCTTATGCTCCTTTAAGGTGTAACTCTTGGAGATAGAGAAAGGGCTGAGAAGCCAAGGCTGTGGCAGGAAGGTGGGCCTTCAGTCTCGTGGATGGCTAGCTGTCCAGGCTTTGGGGCCAGTGGTGAGTGCTGCCTCTCCCCACAGGACCTATGTGAGCGGCATGAGCGGGGTGTGCTGCACAAGCACCAGCGGGCCCTGCACAAGTACAGTTTGATGAAGAGGCAAATGAGTGCTGCTGTGCAGAACCGTGAGCCGGAGTCTGTGGAACAGCTTGAGTCCCGCATTGTGGAGGTAGGTAGATGGGATGGGGGGGCGGCTATAGGTGACATGCTCGTGGGACCCTTTGTACATCTGCTCCTGGCCAGAGGCCAGAGCTGTCCTATGGGCACCCAGTGTGATGCACTGCCTTGCTTGCAGTCCACTCTTCCCTTGGCACCTTCCAGATGCTCCATTGAAGTTAGATTTTGCTTCAGTGGTTATAAGAGAAGAGGAGAACCCCAGTTCAGGAAAGGTTGTGTGTGGGCCTCATTATTGGCTGGGCACAAAGGGAGGCTCTTTTCTTTGCAGCAAGAGAATGCTATTCAGACAATGGAGCTTCGGAACTATTTCTCCCTGTACTGTCTGCACCAGGAGACACAGCTCATCCATGTCTACCTGCCCCTCACCTCCCACATCCTTGGGGCCTTCGTCAACTCTCAGATCCAAGGGCACAAGGAGGTAAGCCCCATCCTTCCCTGGCCTGTGTTGTGGCTGATGCCTTTCCTTTAAGCCTGGTGACCCTTGCAGCTAGCTGGTCTTGAGAAATTGCTTAGTGGAGTTGGGATGCGCATGGGGCCCTAAAATATAGTTCTTGTTCAGATCTGCTAGTCTCTTATGTAGCCAGAATCATAATTGTGAAGTTGTCTTCTTCATAATTCTTGGGGGATGAGGTGGAGAGAGTGGTGGAGAGCCAGTGTAAAGGGATGGTTTCTTGCTTTCTGAGGAATCTAAGAAGTCACACTCTGGGAGGCTGAGGCAGGTGGATTTCTTGAGCTCAGGAGTTTGACACCAGCCTGAGCAAGAACAGGGTGTTGTGGTAGGCACCTATAGTCCCAGCTACTTGGGATCCTGAGTCAAGAGGATCCCTTGAGCCCAAGAGTTTGAGGTTGCTGTGAGCTATGACACCACAGCACTCTACTAAGGGCAACAAAGTAAGACTTTGTCTCAAAAAAATAAATAAATAAAATAAAACTTAGGGTTCTTGAGTCCTGAGCCTGAGTGGGAGGTGGCATGAATCAGGTTTCAGCCATTACTACAGGTTTAATGGTTTCTCAAAACTCCTGGTCACGGGTTCTCAACCTTCCTAATGCTGCGGTAGATGATAGTTCCTTAAGTCTGAGGTGAAATGGCCTGAGTTGTCCTGAGGCAGGCTTCTGCTTTGAGTGGGCTAGGGCCAATGGCTGTGGCCTATCGCTATCTCCAAACAGCCTAGGAGGCTTATGGGTCTGGCCAGGGCTCAAGAAACACTTGACAGAATGGCTACTGTCCAGTTCCTTTCCCAGTTTCTATGTAGTCCCCATGGCCTGCTTGCTGGTGTCTTTGTCCTTCCTTTTCCTGTGGCCCTCAGTGCCTCTGGTTAGTGTTGGGGTCATGATTGTTTCCTGCATGATGTGTCATCTTGTGGCTCCTCTGCTTGTGGGTGTAGTGTGGGGAGCTCAGGCCCAGAATTCATGAACCCCTATCTCAGATCCCTGCTCCATGACTGTGATGACCTCTTATGTCCTCTAGGACTCAATTTCCCCATCTGAAAAAAGCTTCACCAGCTTTCCAAGATTGGCCTGGGCAGTCAGTAGTGGGTAGATTGATGCAGCAATCACATTGGTGATAGCCACCTGTTCCTGGGTCTGCGACTGGTGCTGGTACCAGCTGGTTTACATTTGTCCCTGTCACCAAGGAACACATATGCTGGTGGGAGAGTTAGAGAGCTGGCCTGTCAGAGGAGGAATGGTCTCTCGTGCTCTGATAGAGCTTGCACAGAGCTCAGGGACTGGGATGGGCCCATCAGGGAGCTAGTGATTTTTGTGTGGCAGGTCAGGAAAGCGCTTGTAAGTAGCCTGTAACATGAACTCAGACTTGTAGTTCACAAAGGCCATTGACAGTGGTGTGGGGGTGGGTTAAGGGGTGGAAGGTGGTGCTTGTAAACCTGTTGGGAGGCAGTTGTAACTGGCCGGGCTAGTGGCCATGTGGACCTTGGTCTAGAACTAGTTCAGGCCAGAACCACCTGTTTGTTTGAGATGTAGATTCTAGGGCACAGAGCCTGCCCAGACCTAAGTCAGAATCTCTGAGGCAGGGACTTAGGTGTCTGTGTTGTCCTCTGCATATTCCTAGGGCCACGCTCTGCCTTTCTGTGGTCCTAGGAGCCCCTGCATTGCAGGTTTTGGTCCCTGATTCCCATCTCCTTCCCAGGCTCCCCACCTCCTTGCTCCATGGTTTTTGTTCCTCAACTTGGATATGAAAGTGCTTGGCGAATGGATGTGGCCATTTTTTATTCCTATCTGTGTTTTATCTACTTGGTGGACACTATCTTGGTATTTCACCTGCTGAGATGTTCAGAAGGCTCGTCCTTGAAAAGCTGTTAGAAAGTGTGCTGGAAATGACCCAACAAGGATGTTTCTTGAAATTCTACAGCAACCAAATTTGAGGCCCTTTGGTCTTGTGTGTGGAGTACAGGGAAGGGGCACTGTGACATCTGGCATCTGGTGTAGTCCTTATTTAGCCTTTTCCTGTGGGGACAGGAGAGGAAAGGGGCTGATCTCTCATTTCTAGGGGTTCTATGGATAGCTAGAGGCCAGGAGCCTGTGTGTAGGGTTTTAGCCTGCACCTGGGTGGGGGGTTCTCCAGGGACACAGGGTTGGAACAGATATGGCACAGAGGGGA
Organism: Galagoides demidoff; assembly: GCA_963574575.1. Lineage (NCBI taxonomy): Eukaryota > Metazoa > Chordata > Mammalia > Primates > Galagidae > Galagoides > Galagoides demidoff. The sequence continues at coordinate 5,613 of CAUYQV010196436.1, read as the reverse complement.
TCTTGGGTCCCTGCCCTGCTGACTTCTCTCCTTCCTCTCCCTCAGATGAGCAAGGTGTGGAATGACCTGAAGCCCAAGCTGAATTGCCTCTTTGTGGGACCACACAGTGTACTGACTCCACCTCGCTCCCCACCAGAGGATGGCATGTGTCCTCACTAGTGCCTGAGGCCCACTGCAAGAGCGCCCTGCGGCCTCACTAAAACCTCTTTCCAAATGCTGTGTCCCTGTTTCATTCCCTACTCTGTGGTGCCTCTTAGTTGGGGCCAGGCCAGTGGATCATCTTGTGCCCATCCTGCAGCATCCATGGAAACAGCGGACCACACTGGGGCTGTCATATTGCCTTCTCCGATGGCTGCTCTCTCTGCCAGTCTGGCATGGAGCCGGTGGATGTAGGTGCCGTGATTCTCTGGAGTGGCTTTCTCTTCATGCCCTGCTCAGGGAGAGGCAAAGATGGTGTCTCACAGCAGATAATTCCTGAGGGCATTTGGAGGGCTACAGTTTCTAGAACAGTCAGGGATGTGGGGCTGGGTTAGCAAGCAAAGGAGAGGGCGGACAGCATTGCACTGTGGCTGGATGTGGTGGCTGACCTTTGACAGGGGGGTCAGAACAGGTACTTTGGGCGGACGGAGAGGGTGAGGTGGCTGCTACAGAAGTCGCTGGATGTACATGGTGCTGGTTTTTGAGGGAACATGCTCCAGTGAGTGCCTCGGTACCCTAGTCTTATATGGATCTCTTGGGCTGAGGACCCCTGTGCCCCTCCATGCACAGACATATGACCGTGTGTGCCTCATGATCTGAGGCTCCTCCTGTCTGTCTATGGGCTAGAAACTGCTCTGTTCTTACATTGCACGGATTCCCTGCTTTTGGGCAGTTAATGTTGGGGTCCATGTGGTCACTGCGGTAAGGACATAGCAGAGGATAGGTGAGGGGTGTGGGAAATGGGTTATTTCAGCTGGGGCTTTAGAGGGGCATCTGTGTTGCTGGGGCTGACCTCTTTTTAATTGGATATCCTTCTTTGGGGTGATTAGAACCGTCCTCCCAACCTCCCTTCACATACTTGTCAGCATAGCCACCCACACATGGAGGGGGCCCACCATCCTTTGGGCCACATCTGTTCTTGGGATGAGGAATGAACTGTTCTCCTGAGTGCTATAGGATGTGAATGCCCACCTCAGGACTGGATATGTTACTCCCCAAATCTGTTCGCATCAAGCACACATGGTCTTCATCTAGGGCAGGCATCCTCAAACTACGGCCCGTGGGCCACATGCGGCCCGCTGAGGACATTTATCTGGCCCCCTGTTTAAAAAGTTTGAGGACCCCTGATCTAGGGGCTGGGAGCCAGGCTAGGCTCTCCAGCACCCTTTGGCTCCTTTGGAGCCTGTGGTGTCACTGTCCAGGGAGAGACACTGGAAGAGGCTTTAATGGGCCTGCAGGGTTTCTGAAGTTCCTTCCTGGGACATTTGTTGGTCTTCAAGGGATTTCCTCTCACTCTAATGCAGGATTCTTCCTTTCTGCCTGTGTACCATCTTGCAGAGTTTGGACAGAGAGGGTGGCTCACTCTATCCACAGACAGGTGAGCCTTTCTGATAAACTCCAGAGGGAACATCAGGGCCTTTTGGTACAGCAGGTAGCTGCTTCAGGCCCTTTAGCAGGACATGGTGCTGTGACTTAAGTGACTGTGGGGCTTGGGTCTACCTCTGCTGTGTGGGTTCTGTCTGTGACTTCCTGCTGCAGGGCCAGTTGCTCTCTCCTGGCCAGACAAGAAGAGGACAGTGTGCGCTTAGTCTGATAGTGGGGCAGAAGTTTAGAGACTTACTACCTGTATCTGGGTGGTAGGGCTGCCCCTGCTTTTTGTTCTTTCTGTAGAAACAAATTGTCAGCTGAGCAGGCCATGCTAATCACAGGACTGCCACTGCCTGATTCTGTGATGTTTGAGCCTTAAAGTATGGCCCTGTGAAGGAAGAAGCCTGCAAGGTGTCCTCTGCCCTGTCCTGCCCAGCTGTGGGACTGAGGAGCTCATGGGGAGAGCTGTGGGCATTATTTGCCAATGTTTTGGGTTGACACAGCACACACTCCTAACTCAGGCCGAGAAAGAGTCTTAGCACTGAGACTTCCAAATGAACTTTTCTGTAAAGAACTTTACTCCCTGGTGAGTGAAAGGTAGGAGATTCCTTTCCTGGTGACCTCTCCTTATTGTAGAAACTCTTGAGGAACAAGGTCTGAAGGTCCTTGCGTTGTGTTTTGGAGGCTGAGAATGAGGGTGTAGGTGAGGAGGGTGAAGGGCAGGGGTAAAAGGACAGCAGTGAGGGGAAAGAAGGCAGGGGTGGAGAGAAGGGGTGAGGAGGGCAGAGGAGGCATGAGAAGGGCAGAGGAGGCATGAGAAGGGCAGAGGGAGAAGTGAGGCTGAGGAGGGGCAGGCGTTAGGGGCTGGGTAAGGAGTGTAGGTGTGGGGCTGCTTCCCAGGCTTTCATGGAGGCAGGCACCTTTCCTGTAGTCCTGCCTATCCGAGATACCCCCAGCTGCTTCTTAAGGTCAGCTGGCAGAGCCCTACATGCAGGACAGGGCAGGTGAACTGGGGACTGCAAAGCCTACTTTCCTTTTCTGTCACTTGGATGTAGGTGCCACCACAGGAGACACATGTCTCTCTGGTTGCCCTGCTGCCTGGCTTAGTGGGGAGTCCTGCCAGGCGGGACACTAGTGGGGGATGCCACCTACTGCTATTGAGGAAGGCCTGCATGCTGGGTGGCTTTGTAGATGGGGTAAAGGTAAACATTTCCTAAGATTCTCCTATTGCTGGGCTGAAGAGACAGTGCAGGTTGGCAGACGTGTGGGACTGAGTCAGGAATGCTCTCCATATTTGAGGCTTTTTCCTCTTGCTTTTGCGCGAGTTAGTTTATGTATGAAGCACTTTATGAGGCTGCAGGAATTAATTACTATTACACCCAATAAACTGGAATTGTTGACACTTGGTCTACATGCTGAAGTTTTTAATCAAACTTATGGGAACAGTTGTTATTAAATGTGTATGAAAGTTAGGTCAGGTTCTAAGTTGTGTAGCATGTGGTTTGACTCTTGGGGTAGGTGAGAGGACTGGCCTGTGATACGTTAGACTTGGTATTAATCCTGAACCATTGATTGTGCTTTAGTTTCCCCCACTGTAAAAAGGAAGATTTACAAATGGGGGAGGCAGTGAAAGGCTGTGCCTTCTACCCCACAGTGGTGAGAACGCACACATGCATGCAGCCCTCTTTTGCCAGCTGTCACTGTGGGGATGGTCAGAAATGCCATCTTCCCCTCGTAGTCCTGCTCTCCTGCTTTCCCACTGTCTAATAGCATGGGTTAGCCCAGTGTACCTGGTAGCTTCCCGTGGATAGCACTTGGCTGGCTGTGCTGGTGCCTGGCGAGCAGTTCAGAGGCAAAGGACCTTTATTTTCCTTGCCATCTACTTAGATCCCACCCCTGAAGCATGGCTCTTTGAGTCCAACTTAGTTGACAGCTGCACTGGTGGGGCCAGCCCAGACCTCCTGCTAAATAGTGTCCACCTCACACAGTGTGTAGTCCAGGATGGTATCTTGACCCTGAAACTTGAAGTACCCATGGAATTTCTTCTTCTTAAGCAGGAGTGGAAACCAGTAGCTGTCATCAGGCCACATGTTGCTGAAGGGTATTTGGTCCAGTGGGAACCAGTGGGGGCGCATTTCTGTACCAAGGTATAAAAAGGAAGAGCATTGGTGTTCAGCTCAAATTTAAACATTTGACATTCTTTTGTATCTCACCGTCACAACCATGTATGCTGGTATGCAGCTGCGCTGTGCTATGACCTAGATGAGGAAGACAGGGCTATGGGGACCTGGTCCGGTGCTCAGACCCAGTGCAGTGAAAGAAAAGATCAAGCTTTTCTCCTGAACCACAGAGGTGGAGAGCAGGGAGCAGACTCACCATCACTTTCCATGGGTGTCCCCTGGATACTGTCTGTGCAGAAGATGTGCACATCCATCAGCTCAGGGTTGCCCTCAAACTCAAACATGATGCGGCCCACCTTGAGCAGCCTGTCCACAGTCAGACCACTCTCCTCCAGCAGCTCCCTATGGACAGAGGTGGAAGAAGGGAAGAGGCCATCAGCAAGGTGCCCAAGCTGACGTGCAACCCTGAGAATGGCAAGGGGAGGAGGAGCAGAGCCTTTGTGCAGGTGGGCCCAGGGAGCCACCAAAATGGATGCACAGGCTGGGAAACCTCGGAGGATGCATTAGTAGATCCCAACCTGGCTGAGCTTTGGAATGAACTGAAATGTTTAAGAAACTGATTTTGTTAGTGGGCTCTGGGGAGGGGCTGCCAGTTAGGGGTGCACTTGCCTAGTGCAACACTTTTCTGGGTGTTGAACAACCTTAGCCTCACAAGTGGATGGCAGGGTTGGGACTGATGCCCCTTCCTGCAGCCGAGCATTGCAGCCAACTGCAGCAGCCACCTGCTGAGGCTCAGAGAACCAGGCCTTGCTGGAGGAAATGTCTTTCTAGCCTCCTGCCTTTGCTCTGAGAACACAGGGTCATATCACAGCTCTGTGGACTCTTTGCTGCAGGAGGAGCTCTTGTTCTAACACAAGGCCAGCACCCACACAGGTGGAACATAAAGGACACACTTTGGCCTCTCTGGCTGTATGTGGACCTCTCAGCTGTGCATGAAGGGGCCGTAAAGGGCTAATCTCATACTGGGAGCACACAAGTGTTGCTGCATCTCAGAACAAGTCCACTGATTCAGACAGCCAGAACATTCCCCTTAAATCAGCGGTTCTCAACCTCAACGTGTGGGTCGTGACCCACAGGAACTGTATTAAAGGGCTGCAGCATTAGGAAAGTTGAGAACCACTGCCTTAAATAGTCTAATGCTATCACTAATTTAAAGTTATTTAAAAAACTACATGTTCCTTTATGACAATCCAGGAAAGATGACACCCATGAACTCATCACTTAGAAAGAACCCTCAGTGCCATTTCAGTGTTTTTCCCTGGTGTGTGTGTGGATTCTTTCTCCTTTATACATCCCTTTAAAAAGTACAAACATACATAATTTATGCCTTGTGCTTTTCACCCACCCAAGAGAGGGATACATGACATTCCATACCTAAAGGAATCCAACTCATTTCTCAACTGCTATGCATAATGGAAAAAGGAAACATCCCAACTTCTGTTTATTGTGGGAAACCTGTGGTAATCAGCTTCTCATCCCAGACAAATTGTTTATTGTGCTCTCTTGGTTTCTTGTTCAGCTTCTTAGCATACACTATCCAGAATACCCAGAAGACCTCCCTTGTACTTGGTACCCTGGGTACCCACAGTAATTGCAGCCATGACTTTCAGCCTGTTCTTCCTTTAAGAGACATTTCTCACGTCCCTACTGTTCTGTATTAACTTATTTCTATAAAAACATTATGTTTGGCTGTGTATTGTGGTGTGTAAAATTTTTTTTTTTTTTTGAGACAGAGCCTCAAGCTGTCCTCCTGGGTAGAGTGCTGTGGCATCACAGCTCACAGCAACCTCCAACTCCTGGGCTCAAGCGAGTCTCCTGCCTCAGCCTCCCAAGTAGCTGGGACCATAGGTGCCCGCCACAACGCCTG
>CAUYQV010196434.1:0-17841 GCA_963574575.1 Galagoides demidoff | reverse complement strand
AGCCTTCATGTCATTCTCATAGTTGTTGTGCTAAGACATTTATATTCCACTTTATCAAAACTACTTTGAGATATCACCTAACACCAGTAAGATTAGCCCATATCACGAAATCCCCAAATCACAGATGCTGGCATGGTTGTGGAGATGAGGGAACACTTCTACACTGCTGGTGGGATTGCAAACTAATACGTCCCTTTTGGAAAGTCATCTGGAGAAGACTTAGAGAACTAAAAATAGACCTCCCATTTGATCCTATAATTCCTCTGCTGGTATATATTGAGAAGACCAAAAATCACACTACAATACAGATATTTGTACCATAATGTTCATTGCAGCCCAATTCATAATTGCTAGGTCATGGAAGAAGCCCAAGTGCCCATCAACCCATGAATGGATCAATAGATTGTGGTATATGTGCACCATGGAATACTATGCAGCCATAAAGAAAGATGGAGACTTTACCTCCTTCATGTTTACATGGATGGAGCTGGAAAATATTCATCAAATGCTTTTAATGGAGTCACCTAGTAGGTTTCTAAAGAAAATAAGGATTGATAAAGAGAAGAAAGCGTTTAAAGAATCTGGGTTGTGAGTGGCACCTGTGGCTCAAAGGAGTAGGGTGCTGGCCCCATTTGCTAGAGGTGGCAGGTTCAAACCCAGCCCCAGCCAAAAAACGGCAAAAAGAGAAAGAAAGACTCTGGGTTGGGATTAGGTAGTCAATAGACTAATTGGTTCCATTACGCAGAAGTTGATATAAAACAGGAAGATAAGAGGGCACTTGAATATTGGGTGATCAAGTATTCTTGATCAGGGAGTGATTACTTGTTCCTTGTTGATCAAATGATTGATTATATTGTAAAAGAGAAGGAATGGGGTATAAGGTAGCCAAAGACATCCATTTTAAGGAAGAAGAAGATGAGTCTTATTTTGTTGAAACCCACCAGAAAAGCTACTTGGCTGGTGATCAAACAGTTCCTCAAGTTTTTTTTTTTTTCCCTACAGGGAACAGGAATTATCTCCAGGGCAAATCTGAGCATTGGACACAGAACAATATTCCCAGCAAACAGGTTGTCTCCGTGGAGGGACTTGAAGATCTTTGGGATTTTCGGGATAAAGGGAATATTTCAGACCTTCCCTAACTTGGCTTTCCCCAGAAAACTGGAGTACAGTCGATAGTGACTGAATTGTGGGTATGTCTCCCACTATCCTTCCTCCTGGGCCATATGAATGCCGGTACACACAAACACCCACCACAAACCACAGACCACAGGCCAACCCTCACCTGCACCACCAAAGGCTAAAACTATTACAATCTAATGGAACTGCCTAGTAATGGGATTGCAGGATCAAATAGGAGGGTGAATTTGAGTTCTTTGAGGAATTCTCCATTCTTCCTTTCATCAGAGTTGGAACACATTCTTCTTAGTAAAGTATCACAAAAATGGAGAAGCAAGAATCCAATGTACGCAATTCTAATATGAGACCAGTAGATGATCTAATACACACCCTCATAAGATAAAAATTCAGATCAAGTCAAGGTGGGGGACAGAGGAACCAGGGAGCAGGGGGAGGGGAGGGTGTGAGGTTTTATAGTGCCTGGCATACCTCTTGGGGTGGGATACAATTATATGGGGGACTTTACCTAATGAATGCTATCAGTGTAAACTAATTCCGTGCACCCTCAATGAACCTGAAACCACAAAAAATAATAATAAAAAAATCTAATAGGATTTTAATTTTTTCTGATCTGCCATCTACATTGTGGTTTCTAAACTGTGGCAACCTAGCCATGCCTCTCGGACCCTTAATATAGAACACAAACGTGAAATATGAATAAATATACAGAAACTAAACTGACTCATGTTTTTTTTCTTTAAATATAAAATCATGGCTAGTCCCTGAAGAGATCACTCCTTCAAAAGCTTTCTCACTGGTGTTTCTGCCTTAAAGTTAAAGATAAGACATGTAGGACTAATTTATTTACTGAAAGTTCTCTTTGATCCTCAAATCTAGAGCTCACAAATTCTCCATTTCCATTTGTTTTCATTGATGTTTTGTTGTTAGCATAGTAAAGAAAGACTTTTTTTTTTTTGCACTTTTTGGCAGACTGGATTTGAACCCGCCACCTCTAGCATATAGGGCAAGCACCCTTCCCCTTTGAGATGCCGCCCATAAAGAAAGACATTTGTAAACCAAAGGAGAGAATATTGAACTGATACATGTAAAAAACAGCCTGGTTCAGGAAAACCAACAGACCGGGAAGAAGGTAGGAATGTACTTCCAGCCAAGGCTACTGATAAAAAGCAAACAAAAACTCAAATCTTTCAATGAAAGACAAATTAATATGAATTAAAGTCGTAAGAATATACAGAACATTTCTGTTTTACAATTGTTTACCATATATAGTAGCTTACCCCAAATCATTATAAACCTAAAGCAAAATTATTCAGGAGATGTATAATTAATACTATTTATTTATTTAGAGACAGAGTCTCACTATGTTGCCCTCACCATGGCGTTACAGCTCACAGCAACCTCAAACTCTTGGGTTTAACCGATTCTCTTGCCTCAGCCTCCCAAGTAGCTGGGACTACAAGTGCCCACCACAATACCCCGCTATTTTTTGTTGTAGTTGTCACTGTTGTTTAGCAGGCCCCAGCTGGGTTTGAACCCGCCAGCCCCAGTGCATGTGGCCAGCGCCCTAACCCCTGAGCCACAGGCACCGTGCTTACTATTATTTTTAATAGCTGAGGACACTAAGTATTAAAAAGGTTAAATGGCTTGGCTAAAATAATACACACAAAAAAATTAATAGTTCTTAAACTGGCAGCATCAATGGACAACAAATAAAACTAGAACAAGTCTTAGCAAGCAACTCTTTGCACAAATAAAGAATGAACTAATTATTCAAAATGGCCAAATATTCCAACAGATTAATAGGTACCTAAAGTTTCTATCTCTGATAGTTTTGTTCAAACATTTCTTACAATATTCAGGTGTACGACAAAATCGCTTCTTATTATGTTCTAGGTAATTTGAGTTTGTTCTAATTATGGAAAAAATCTAAATTGCAAATTGAATTAAATTAAGATTCGGGTAATGGCAAATTACAAATGTTAGGGGAAATTTTCTTCTCCAGGTAAAGATTTTCCTTAATTATTCCAACAGGCATGATTCATACTAACTGAATGGTGTTATTCCAAACATATGAAATTTCGGAATCTTCAATGAGATGATTATTTTATGTTCAAACTGCTGAAGCTTTTTAAATGGGAAGAGAGCCCCCGTTCTGCCAGCAATCCCGTCCAGTTTAACTGTGCTCACAAAACACTAAATACTTTTGAATTAGCTCATGTCAGGGAGATCTTTATTTAATAAAGTTCCATAATTATCTTTACTTACAAGCTCTGTCTACACTGTGTCAAACATCGGACCAAAAATGACAAACAGGGATAATTTGATTATTTTCACCTAGTTCTGTATCCACCTCGGTCAATTAAAACATCTCTCTGACTGTGTAATGTACTTTTCGTTGATTTTATCAGCTGGATTTTGCCCCTATACGCGAACGCACAGACTATTTATCTCTAGACCACTAGGGAAATAAAATTACTTCCTTCTTAATCTCCACACACACACACACAGAGTAGCGCTAAGTGATTCTAGATGTTTTAAGGCAGTTTTCCAGGATGTAAATTATAATCTTTTCTGAGTGATTACTTCCTCTTAAGTCACATAGGCTAAAAATCCATTTGAAAAGTCAGACTCGAAATTATTAAAGTTAGTAACGAAACAATAATGCTCTCTTCTTTGTAAAAATACTATTCCCCTCTAAATTCTCATTTCTTAACAATGGACTGGGTACGGTCACAAAGAATGAAGGCCTTGATCTCATGTCTTAAGCTTAGCCCCCATGACCACAATAAACAGTTACATTATAAATAATAAACATGTTTTAGGCACTGACTTTATATATTTATATATATATATATATATACACACACATATATAAATACGTATCTATATATCTATATTAGGGCCAATATATGCATGCAATTTAGCCACAACTTCCAGACTTTTTTTTTCCATTATTAATTACACTCCAGTACCATCGGATTACAGAATATTCTACGTGCTGAGTCCTATACAAAGCATGGTGCATGCATAGCCATCTTAAACCTCTCAGCCTCCTTTATTTCACAGGGAAGGAAAAAAAAAAACCTGAGGCACATCTAGTAGATGTGAAGAGGGGAGCTGTGGTAGTTACTCCAAGCTGAGCTAGGGAAGAAAATCAGATTTACATTAAAAAGGGCAGACAATCACTTTCTGAGCACAGAGCCCCAGTAATTTTTTTTTTTTTTTTGGAGAGTCTCACTATGTTGCCCTCAATAGAGTGCAGTGGCATCACAGCTCACAGCAACTTCAAACTCTTTGGGGCTTAAGTGATTCTCTTCCCTCAGTCTCCTAAGTAGCTGGGACTACAGGCGCCTGCCACAGGGCCCGGCTATTTTTTGGTTGCAGTTGTCATTGTTGTTTAGCTGGCCTGGGCCAGGTTTGAACCTGCCAGGCTGAGTGTATGTAGCCAGCTCCCTACTCAGTGAACTACGGGTGCCGAGCAAGGGCCCCAGGATGTTGTCAACACTGGCTGCTCAGCAGGAAGATACCATAGAGAGATCTGATGAGGAAAAAGAACAATTTGGGGAGTTTGCTATATGTCAGTCAATGCCATATTCTCTGCAAATCTGCTTCAGATGCCTGGAACGAGTTACATGGTCCGGCTGACTGTCCCCATCAGTGTATCCTGCAAATGACATTTACTACAAATGTAAGTTGACTTTGGCTATTTGGACATGAGGAACAAAGGTCGCACATTTCCCCAGGGAGAGTTTGAGCCGCAAATCTGCAAAGCGTCTGCCCCCGCAGGAGGGCCGATATTGTTTCCTTGGCACGCTTGACGGGAAGAGCCAGTGGGAAGTGCCCGACAGAGTTTTCTCCTTGTAATCCTCGGGGCAGAAGGAAAAGTATGAGGCACATCTCCAAAGGGGTCGGGGCCGTCAGGCAGAGGTCACTCTGCTGCTTTCACTCACAGCGTAGGGTTCATCACGAATTTCAGATGGGGTTAAAGGCTGGTAAAACTGCCCTACCTTTCTATCACGCCGTGAGATATCATGGCAAATTTAGAAGCAGCTGAAAGAAAACGCTGATTGTCCCCAGGGGCCTAAAACTAAAATGCACAGGGTCCTCGGGGCCCTACGGCCAGTGGGTCTCCTTGTCTTTGCCACCCTGCTACAGCCACCGGCATCCTTCCTCTCCGGGACCGTACCTGCATTCAAAGCCAGCAAAGACCAAGTGTCCCACCTCTCGTTGCTTTGTTCTGACTCCAATCTCGTCTTCCCCCGCCTCCTTCCACACTGGGGGGGTCTTAGCTAATCGAATGGGCTCACCCACACAACTGAGCGTCTATTCTGTCCATGTCAAGTCTGCTAAGCAGCCGACGGAATTCTATCTGCAACCTTGACTCCCTTTAACATTGGAAGTCATCATCGGAGAAGTCAGGACAATATAGTCTGTTTCAAGGGCTGAGGCACCTCACACATCTCCATAGGACATATCCGGCCTGGATCTCAAGGTAGCAATGTCTGTAGTCAATGCAATCTCAGCATTGAAAGCATGCCTGGTGCAAAGTAAGTGCTCGGAAATATTTTAGGGAATGGACTCAGGTTGTGCACATCCCCTTTTGTGAAAGTGCCCTTCCATCCTCTGCAACCATCTGGTACAGCTAAAAGCAGCCCAGATTTGTCTGGTTTTACTTTGTGCCAGGAGTAAGCTCCTGAGTTGACTGCATCCCATCAAAACTCTGCTGTGGGGTTTCTAAGAGGGAATTAAGAAACTTTTTTTTTGAGACAGAGCCTCAAGCTATCCCCCTGGGTAGAGTGCCGTTGCATCACAGCTCATAGCAGCCTCCAATTCCTGGGCTCAAGCAAGTCTCCTGCCTCTGCCTCCCAAATAGCTGGGACTACAGGTGCCTACCACAACGCCCGGCTATTTTTTGGTTGCAGCCATCATTGTTGTTTGGTGGGCCCGGGCTGGATTCGAACCTGCCACCTTAGGTGTACGTGGCTAGTGCCTTAGCGGCTTGAGCCACAGGCACTAAGCTGGAATTAAGAAACTTTATCTGTTGCTTGTGGTGTTGAGAATACTAAGGTCCAGTTATAGCAGCACATACCCATTTCAGAAAAAAAGAAGAAGTAAAGAAACAGGTATGAATTAGTAATGTCCTTTCCCTTTTTTTTGCAGTTTTTGGCCAGGGCTGGGTTTGAACCTGCCACCTCCCATATATGGGACCGGCACCCTACTCACTGAGCCACAGGCGCCACCCAGTAATCTCCTTTCCAGCACTAGCTGCATAAGTCCCCATTCTCCCAATCTGGTTTCTTCTTCTTTTTTTTTTTTTTTGTTCTGAGACACAGTCCCACCATGTCACCCTGGGTAGAGCGCTGTGGTGTCACAGCTCACAGCAGCCTCAAACTCTTGGGCTCAAGCAATTCTCTTCCCTCAGCCTCCCAAGTAGCTGGGACTATAGGTGCCCACCACAATGCCTGGCTAATTTTTGTTATAGTTGTCTTTGTTGTTTACCAGACCCGGGCAGGATTCAAACCCACCAACTTTGGTGTATGTGGCTGGCACCATAACCACCATGCTACGGACACCAAGCCGCAATCTGACTTTTGAAGTAAGTCTGGATCTCTCACAAAGCCCTTCTGATAAATGTCCACATTTTCCTCACTCAAAGCCTGATTGAAGCTGGGTAGTTTTCTTTTCTTTTCTTTCTTTCTTTGGTTGGTTGGTTTTTTTGCAGTTTAGGGCTGGGTCCAGGTTTGAACCTGACACCTCCAGTATATGGGGCCGACGCCCTACTCCATGAGCCACAGGTGCCGCCCAAGCTGCGTGGTTTTCTATACTTTGGAAACAAGGAAATACAGACAAATGAAGAATGCCAGAAAAGTTGGTGAGGCTTTGGGAACTTTCCGAGGGTGAAAACTACACAATAAACTAGCTGTGTCTTGAATTAGACCTCGTGTTGTCTCCATGGGAAGTGTGGGGAAGGAATTCTCATAACCCTGACAGGGGTGCGGCCGTTTAAGAAAATCAGGTCAGAAACCAGCAATCCCCTCCCCAGATTCCTGGACTGCCTCAAGGCCAGAGTTCCTGGACACAGTGCCCATGTCCTGACCCTAAGGATAGGCCCATATCCTCACCAACATGAGAGAAGGGTGTTAGGGGGCACTCCGGGCTCACTGCCTGACTCCAGCTTCACCAATGAGGCTCATAAAAGCCTTTTGCAAGTGTGTGAGCTGAGCTGACACCTGGTCAGTCTCCACTCTGCTTTTCACCACCGTTGAAGTCCTTCCTTGCCCATGGACTGGGCTCCTCACCCTTTTTTCGCAGACCCTCACCCCGATTCTATGCCAGAACCCCATTCGGCACGTCACACTCAGGCAGGTGCAGTGGAAACGGCCATGCCTCGCTGGTTCCTCACACAGATTCCCACAGGGTCGGGCAATGAAGTTCAGGAACTCACCCTGTGACAAGTGCCACAGACCTCAGTGCAGAGTGTCACTACCACCCCCATCCAGGTCTTCCCCTTGGGAAGTTCGGCACCGACCCCAGTCACTGCCCAGTTCACCCTTCAGGGCAATTTTGGAACTCTTTTCCTAGAGTGGCCATCAGAGATGTTGCTGTACAAATTTTCCAATCGTGGCTTGGTGCCTGTGGCTCAATCAGCTAAGGCACCAGCCACGTACACCTAAGGTGGTGGGTTCGAATCCCCAGCCCAGACCGACAAACAACAATGATGGCTGCAGCCAAAAAAATGGCCGGGCGTTGTGGCGGGCGCCTGTGGTCGCAGCTACTTGGGAGGCAGAGGCAGGAGACTCGCTTGAGCCCAGGAGTTGGAGGTTGCTGTGAGCTGTGATGCCATGGCACTCTACCCAGGGGGATAGCCTAAGGCTCCGTCTCAAGAAAAAAACAAATTTTCCAATCGTTAGCTGCTTTTCTGATGAAGACTGTCCAAGCTCCAGGCTTCCTCCATGCTCAGCTCAGCCATGGAGAGTGTCCATCAAGGGCTCCTGCAAACAGGGTGTCCCAGAGAGGTCCCGCCGCCTCCCTAGACTGCTCTGGCTTCCCGCCTCGAAGTCGATTAGCCGTGCGCACACCTGTGGGTCACTTTCTGTGTCTCTTCCGTCTTTTATTATTCCATCACGAAGCTCCAGATCGTCCTCGGGCCTCAGTCCTTAATCATGGACTGCTTACTTAAGTCATGCAGTCGAAAAGGGTCAGGTGTCACAGTTTAGGAAAAAAAAGAATGCCCCATTTAGGGACTGTCATCTTTCCTTCCCTAAATGCGTCTTTAACTCCTGTTTTTAATGATGTTGCTGACTGACACAGAATTTCACTGTTGGCTCAGCCCCGGCAGCTCAGGGGCTCAGGCACCAGCCACACATACTAGAGCTAGAGGGCTCGAATCCAGCCCAGGCCTGGCAAACAACAATGACAACTACAGCAGAAAAATAGCCAGGCATTGTGGTGGGCACCTGTAGTCCCAGCTACTCGGGAAGCTGAGGCAAGAGAATCGCTTAAGCCCAAGAGTTTGAGGTTGCCGTGAGCTGTGATGCCACAGCACTCTACCAGGGCAACAAAGTGAGACTGTCTCAAAAAAAAGAGAAAAAAAAAAAATATATATATATATAATCCCCTATTTTCCGTTCTGTACCATATCAAAAGCTCTTGTTGAGAAGTTGGAGTGTTTTGTGTGTACCTTCAGCTTAGCCTGACCCATGATGGAAAGGAATCCAGAGTTGTGATGTTCTTCTGTGTTTATGAATTAATAGTGGGCTACCCATTTTCAACAGGAGATTTTGAGTGCTCAGCTTCACTTTTTGAATTGCATCTAATCAGTCCTGTAAGCCATAGTTTGCATTATTTACCCAGAGTAGATATGAAGATAGTAGTCTCTCTCTCTCTCTCTCTCTCTCACACACACACACACAGTAGATGAGGCTGGCTCCATCCCTCCCTTGCTTGCTGACATTAACCGTACTATAATTTCTCATCAGGTTCACTAAATTCTGACCTCATTTGAACATCTATCCAAAGGTTAAAACAGGCGATTCAAGCTAATTAATGATCTGTCATCTCAACACCAAAGAGAAATTAATAATCTGTAAAAACTTAAGTAATAAAATTTGTAAAGTAAGAATAAGTTATAAAGAAATAAGCCCACATTTAGCAGATCATAATGCCCATTTATACTAATAGATTCACCGTCAGAGAGTCCTGGTTTATTTTAAAGGGAATTAGAAAAAAAATTATTCTGTTTTCTGTAGGAAAAAACATCTATGTTTCGTAAAACTGCTATACTACAAAGAAATTCCTAACAGGTTTCCTCATGAAAGTTACGTTTAAATTTAATAAGGATATGTATGAGGCTGACATAGCCTGTTTTTGTATCTTTGGGTACATCTCCATTCTATAGAAACAGATGTCAGAATGTCACCCAGTCTGATTAAGACAGAAAGATAAATGTTAAAAAATATAGAATTCCAGAAAGGAGTTTTGTATTGCAAAAACAAAATATTGTTGTTTAGACTGTTAAATAAACAAGTTGGTGTGAATTAAGACACAGCCTAAGAGGAGGGTTTTCAGAGAAATGAACATGACCCCCTAATTTCATGCTGTGTGAAAGGTGGGTGTGTTCCTTCCGTGAGTAAGCGATAATTAAACCGGTAAACTCCACATTGATTCTTAAGTTGATATCATCAAGAAAACAAGCAAACTGTCTCCCCCTCCACCCACAAAACTCCTGAGCCACAAAGCTGTGATTTGCTCTTTGTGCAAACACACAGGCTCCCAGCTTAGAGCTCTGGCCAGCAAAAACCCAGTGTTCACACATCCTGGGGAGACACAATCTACCTGTTCAGATCCTAATATGTTTCTCTTCCTGTAGTTAAGACCCTAAGTGCTTATTGCTTCAAATAACCATAAAGAAAAAGCAAGCAGCATGGGTTTATTATCAAGTCTAGGTAGCATTTTGAACAGTTTTATATCCTCCAAACTTTACTTAAACACTGAATCACAACAAAATAGCCAAAAGGTTTGCGGTCTCCATGTCCTCAACTGCACATACACAATTCCACAATCAGGGAAGGCTGAGGATTTTTTTTTGTCCACAGGTGGTCTCATTCTGTCCAATGTTCCGCGTAAGGAAAGAGACATTCTGTCTGAAGCAGACTCACCGCCCCACTAGTTCTCAACATTAGTGCATCCAGGGTACTACAAAAGCCGTCTTAATGCTTTGTCCCGTTACAGGGTTTGGGGCTTTTTCCTCCCTCCTTCTTGGCTGTCCTTCTGCTCAGTTTTTACTTGAATAGTTCATTAAAAGAAAGACCTGCACCCAAGCGGTTGTGGAAATAAGTGCTCTAATTGGTCTGGGGAAGGATTTTTTATCTACCAGCTGCCCCATGCAGAAAGCTGCTCCTTGGAACGGTTATGCCCCAAGACAGGCCAGAACAGCACATGGAAATACCACACCCAAATGTTAATTGAACTCCTGAGTCCCATTCAGACGTGGACTTTATGAAGTAATTGTGGGTTTTGTCGCCGTAACGAGGGTCCTGTGCCACAGACCACTGGCATAATGAAGCACAGTCCCCTCATGCCTTTCTCTGGCCGTTCTTGGTAACCTCAATGATACTCAGCCCTAGTCCGAATTATTATAATGGTTTATTTCACATTCTCAGGAGAATCTGATTGGAAAACAATTTCTAGGGATTAGAGTTGAACCAAAGATTTGAAAAAGAGAGAGAGAAAGAAAAAGGTAGAAAAAAAAAGTCTCCTTATACAAAAAAATTATAGCATTGTACATCAGGAATGTTATGCAGAAAACACTCTCTGTTCTCTGTAGGAAATAGCTGTATAGTTTCCAGAAATTATTTCTCTCATCGCAGGAAGATTTCTTCCTCTGTTTTCATTTCTCCTTCTCTAAAACTGGCTTATGGAAATGCAAACTGAAAAAATGTGATATCATTGTGTCATAACTTCACCGTGGTTACTCTTCACAGAAAATTCAAATTTCAAATCTGCCCGCACATGAAGCTATCCAAATTTTACTAGCATCGAATTAAGTTAATATATGGAGGACCATTGTGTTTACAGATTTTCACAGCTGTTATAAAGAAAAGGGCGCTTTTTTTCTTTTTCAAGGCAAGCACATTATTCTCTAAAGCAGCTAGAATCATCAGACTATATTTTACTGTTTGGTTGCCGAAAACACTGGCAGCCAAGAGGGTCCAAATTCAGTTAGCAAAGTGGATTCTAAACCATGCTTGGAACTATCTCTTGCTCACAGTAGGGTATTAAAAACAATCAATATTTT
This sequence comes from Galagoides demidoff, assembly GCA_963574575.1. Classification (NCBI taxonomy): domain Eukaryota; kingdom Metazoa; phylum Chordata; class Mammalia; order Primates; family Galagidae; genus Galagoides; species Galagoides demidoff. The sequence continues at coordinate 6,407 of CAUYQV010196434.1, read as the reverse complement.
TCCTTTCAAGACTCGAGGAAGGAGCTGATTTCCTATGTCCTTAAGGTAGAAGGCACCTTTCCTTACATGTCTCATTTTGCAAACTCGAGCGTGATAAAGTGCTTAATTCTGCTATTTTCTGTTGATTCATTCCTTGACAGATGATTTGGGTAAAGAAAAAAAAAAATATAACGCTCTAATGCTCACACTGGCTGTCATCTACACATAACCGCTGCAACGAGGTTCAGAGGGTAAGAGATGAAAATAATTAGCATCAGCAACTGCGTGCATCACTGGGTGTTGGGGAAAACAAGCAGGGCACGGGGTAAGTGGCCGTGAGAACCGCATGCAGAACACGAAAAGATCCATGGATCGACCGGTTGTCAAAAACGTCATGCAGGAGTCACTCTGAAACCTTCCTGGCACCCCTCCCCGTGAGTCAGCGAGAGGCTGCTCCATTTGGCTGGCACCAGGCACTTACCGTCTTCCGTGGGGACGTAAATGTTTAGGTAAAGGCAGTCCTCGTTTTGATCTTGAACGTATGTCATCAGAGTATCCAAATTGGCAGTGAACCACACGGGCAGCATGTCGTGTAGCAAAGACCTCTCGTCCAGGTGCTGGGGGCAGACGGCCGCAAACTGGGTGGCGTTTCGCACCCCGGTCCACGAGGAGGGGGGCTCCGGGGGCTGGAACCGCCTCTCTCCAGTGGGAGGCGAGGCGTAAGGGACCCCCAAGTATTGCTCCACCGGACCCAAAATCTCATTCGGCAAGGGTGTTCTTAAGCCCCGGATTTTGCCATAATTGGTGTTGACAACGGGGTACTGGGCTTGGCTGTCAATGAGGGTGAACCTGATGGCCAGCGCGGTTATCCACAGGAGAACATTGCAGTTTAACATGATGCAGACTGGGGTGAAGAACAGGGGTAGCCATAGCAGTCCCCTGGGACTCGACATGGTTCACGCCCGCATCTGCAGCCGTCCCAGAGGTGCCGCGACTCCAGGGGGTCAAGGCCGTGAGGCACGCCCGGGGAGAGCGGGAGACCCAGGAGAGACCCTCAGGCTGAACATAGACAGAGGCCAGTGGTACAGATGAGCACGGTGGGTCCCATCGTGACAAGGCACCCCTCCTTTAATGCTAAAACGGGATTCCAGCAAGCAAGCAGCGTCCACCAACACCTCCCGGGACCAGGATTCCTTAGAAAATCTCCGAGGCAGCCTGGTGGGAAAAGAAAGGACATAAGGTGAGAGAGCCCAGGGGGTGACTAGGTATGACTCCCCCCAGCAGTCTGCAACACCCCTCTCTATGAGATTCTTATTCACCCGTGAATCAGGAGACGTTAGCAAGAACATCACTTGTCTCGAGTCTCGCCGGATACCCCAACTCCAGCAACGATGCACCAAATTGAAGAAACCCTCCCCCAGTCTTTGCTGAAGGAAAAAAAACAACTCCATAAAAGTTTGTATAGGTTACGCAGATGACTTGGAGGACACTTCCCGATTTTGTCACTGCTTACAAAGTTGGTGGATACTCCCCAGCCGCTGTTTCTCAAATGCTTAAGGAGATGTGTCACTTTTTCCTAAGGGGATATGGGTGGAGCTGTGAAAGCTTTTTCAGAAAGGGGCAAAGGGCAGCATGGATTCAGGCCAACCTGCCTTCACGATACGTAGGTGTTTGTCAGATACCGGGATAGAAAGAAGGTAGGATTTGGACACGAATCTTCATCTGTTTATTCAATTACACATAAAATCAGGCAACAGACTTCATTGTTCTGAATTTCTACTTCACTGTAAACAACTAACCAAGAGGCTACCATTTAAGTCGTGCTGGCCCTTGGAAAACACCTGCAGAATTAAAAGTGTTGATAGAATTATCTAAACTTTCAAGTGACCGGCTGCTCGCCTCACCCTTTGGACCATTTAAAAACGTCTTAGTCAGCTTCTAATTGAGCTGCAAAGGAGTCACCTTTAAAGGGTCAGCACCTGGGTTTCTTAGGTAAATCCATGTTCACAGACAAGACAGAATGCTATGCAGCCATGGACTCTATGGTAAATTATCTTTTAGAGATAGAAAACAATTCTTTACTCATTGCAAGAACCATGCCTTGAAACAGAGTGTTTTTCAACTCAAGAATAGGCAAATGTGTTTATAGGACTGTGTAGGTTATTCAGAGTACTTTTGGACTAGAATATAATTAGGCATTTTATTTAAGTAAACAGTTCAGCAGAATATATTTCGCAGTTTGTTTGTTTTTTTTTTTAATAAGAGAGATCAAAGCTGAATGTGTATCCTAGAGCAATAATACCAGTGGGGAAAATTCCGTAATGCATGACATTTTGGGCAAAGTTCATAGGAGTCAAATGGAAATGCACCAACAATCTGTATTGTAACTCTGAAAGTGAAAAATTGCATCTCACCAAGTGGCTGATTTATGTGTTTGCTTCTATCTTTCAATCCTACAGTCGACAACATTTGGACGTCTGCCACACAGCAATACGATTTCTGAATAATTAAGAGACAGGCAGTCACAACAAAGAGGTGGTGACATGTCTGGGTGCTTTAGTTTTCCTGAAAGCCCTTCTGCTTTTGAACTAGCATGAGATCTTCCTTCCAGACTCTTTCCCGGGGTGACAGGTGATACCATCAACTTTCAATTGAGACCAACCTTGGAATGCTAAGTCTGTGAGCTGAGGGGAGTGGGTGAACGTCCGTGGACTTGACGTAAAATGGTGCATTGCACCTGCTTTGGGTACCTGTGCAGTGAAGGTAGCCAGGCTACACAGCAGAACATGCCCACTTAATAAATACAACAAGCTGGGATTTTAAACACAGAAACCCGTGGGCATAGGGCATAAGGGAGCAGCTCCCTGCTAGCATTGAGTAGATGTAGAGCAACTCATTAAAATTCTTTCGACCTCACTTTACTGATGTGTTAACCAGTACTTAATGAGATGGTCCACTTAGGGTACCCCCTAGTCCCCAGAACAGAGCCCAACTAATGCAGAAGGCAGTTAGGAGATTTGTTCCAGGGCTTACGAAGTCAACTCCCTAAGGAATTCTGGCGCATGTCTCTCAGTTCTCAAACTCAACCCGGATGAGATTATTCAAGTGCTGCATGACCAAGCTGGGACATGCCCGGACTTCACTCTGGGAACTGTTCCATCTTGTTCCTTCTTTGCCTAAGCACACATCCCCTTGTGGCACTCGTGAACTTACGTCAACCCAAAAGGAGGAGGTCAAGGGTATGTGCACACGTGCTGGGTTGAAGTTCGGCATGCCTACGAGTCACAAGCTGAGGATGTCTTTTTCTCTTATGCCCTCATGTTTTGAAATTTGGCTTCTGGGCACACCAGTAATGCAACTGAAAGTCAAGGGCTTCTCAGTCTCAGCACCACTGATATTTTGAACCATACTATGAAAATTCTTTGTGATGTGCATTACTGGGTGTTTTGCAGCATCTGTGGATTCTAATCATTAGATGACTGAGGCACCTCCAACCCATGTCCCAAAAGTTCTCTAGATGTTGCTAAATGTTCCCATACGGGCCAAACTCACCCCCGGTTGAGAGCCACTGAGGTAAGAACTATGGCATTGCGTGGCTATATAAAGGATGACTTGTGTACACAGGCACATTCAGAAAACTGGATCAGCTTTGCTATGGATGCGTGCATATATGTCCTATTCAACCACGATGGAACTCTGAGTTTTTGTCATTACAAGAAATGTTGATTCTGGAGAAAAACTATTAGATGGGCATCATCATAATCAAGGAATCACTGTACCTTTAAGCAGCCTCCATCCTTGGGGCCAAAACCATAAAACATCTCCCACGTGAGTTTTGCTAACTTAAAGATGAGTAAAATGTTGTTATAGATAGATAGATAGATAGATAGGTAGGTAGATAGATACGGTAGATGAATGGATGGATAGATAGATAGATAGGATACATAGATAGATAGATAGATAGATAGATAGATAGATAGATAGATGGATGGATGGATGGATAGACAGATAGATAGATAGATAGATACGGTAGATGGATGGATGGATAGATAGATAGGATACGTGGATAGATAGATGAGATGGATGGATTGGATGGATAGATAAATAGACAGGATACATGGATACACAGATACATAGATAGATATGGTAGATGGATGGATAGATAGATGGACAGATAGAGAGATACAGTAGATAGATAGATAGATAGATAGATAGATAGATAGATAGATAGATAGGTGGATAGATAGGTGGATAGATAGATAGATAGATAGATAGATAGATAGATAGATAGACAGATAGATAGATAGATAAATGATACATAGATAAGTAGGTAGGTAGATTTTAAATACTCCCCAAATAAAAAGGAGATACGACAAAATGAACTTAAAAAATTCTAATGAATAAAATGTTTTATAGAAAAATTAAAAAGTGTAACTTCCTTTAAAAAAATACATATATACAGATAGCAGGAGTGGAGGACTACATAGCGAGCTTTCTCTGTAAATAAATAAATAAACGGTGAAATCTCAGAATAGCATTTTGATTTGCTTTTTAGGTTGACTGGGTATTTCAGATGACCCCGTGCAGGGCAGTTCCCCTGCCTGAGGTTGTAATTAAGACAAGACTCTCAGAGTTCCAGCTACTGGGATATAAAGGCTCAGAATACAAATCACAATACAATTCTCTCCAAAGGGTGAGCATCCCTGAAACTGAGACTGGTTTAATTTTAAGATACCTATTTAATTAAGATGAGCCCTGATCACAGGTATTTTGGTACTTGGGCTTGATGAGGGATGAAAACCACATCTCCCCTGTGTTCACAGCCTTGTCTTGAAATACATTAGAACACAGGGGAGGTGTGTGAATGCATTTTAAAAATGAAAGGGTAGACGAGATGTCAGCAGCCTCTGTGTATTCCTTCCAGCCACGCCGAAGGTCTGTGAGTTTCCTGAGCTATCCCCTGCCAAGAGGCTGCTGAGGGCAAGAGGCAGTTGGGAGACCCACTTCACCTCACATTCATTCCAGAGAATTAAAAAAAAAAAAAAAGCCCAAGAACAACAGACTCTGCTCCTTGTTCAAATCCCTGAGCTTGGGCAGCCGTCCTTGTGTGGCAATTTGCAAAGGAAGCCCAAAACTGTGCAGAACCCACTGACAATCTACAGTTTTCATTTGTGGTATTTTGGGGTCTCTGCTGAGGTCACAGACATGTATGGTAACACAGACACCCCCACACACACGCTCCCTCCATCCCGGCCCAAGGCTAACTCAGTGCCAACAACGTGCAGATTAGTCTATTTCTGTGACTGTAGATGGTCTAATATTCTAGTCTTGATTTCACCTCCCACATGAGAGAAATTACAATTTATCCTACTTTGCCTTTCATCAAACCTGAAGAGTTCTCTGTGCATCCATTCATGCAGTTCCCATCACTTATAAAAATCAGATCTCGTTAAAAAAAATGCACCATTTTGAACCATGACATTTAGTCATAAATTAAAGTGAATGAAGACTAAAAAGCTGTGGTTGTGCACAGTGGTGTGTTAATTATAGTCCAACAAAGGCGAAAGGATTACTTGAGCCCAGGAGTTTGAGGACAGCCTGGACCACATAGCAAGACCCCATCCCTAAAAACTGAAAAAGCGAGATGCCCAATGTACTACCTCCAGGGAGGTTTTGCACCCTCTGGCAGCTCCAGCTGTAAACTCTGTCACCTTACCTGCCCTTTCTGTTCTTCCACTGAAGATTGAGGGGTAGGAATACATTTGAAGCGTAATGGTTAAAAGCACAGTCTTCAGCAGGAGGCTTTGCAGAACTCAGACTGAACCCTAGGGGATGCAGTAAGTGCCTTATAAGATGCTCAACCACGATTGATTCAACAGGAAAGAAGGGAACACTTGAACACTGCTGGGGGGACTGCAAAGTAACACAGCCTCTATGGAGAGAAGTATGGAGAAGACTCAAAGAACTAACAGTACACCTTCCATTTGATCCTGCGATCCCATTCGTAGAAGAAAAAAAATCGTTTCACCATAAGGACATTTGCAGTAGAATATTTATGGCAGCTCAACTTACAATCAATAAGACATGGAAACCACCCAAGTGCCCATCAACTCAAGAATGAGTTAAGAAACTGTGGTCTATGGCTACCACGGAATCCTATTCAACCGTAAGAAAAGATGGAGACTTTGCATCTTTTTTATTAACTTGGATGGAGGTGAAGAACATTCTTCTTTTTTTTTTTTGAGACAAAGCCTCAAGCTGTCCCCCTGGGTAGAGTGCCATGGCATCACAGCTCATAGCAACCCCCAACTCCTGGGCTCAAGCGAGTCTCCTGCCTCCGCCTCCCAGTAGCTGGGACTACAGAAGAACATTCTTCTTAATAAAGTATCCCAAGAATGGGAAAAGCATGTATTCAATGTACTCGATAC
>CAUYQV010196433.1:0-17014 GCA_963574575.1 Galagoides demidoff | reverse complement strand
AAGCGAGTCTCCTGCCTCCACCTCCCAAGTAGCTGGGACTACAGGCGCCCGCCACAACGCCCGGCCATTTTTTGGTTGCAGCCATCATTGTTGTTTGGCGGGCCCGGGCTGGGGATTCGAACCCGCCACCTTAGGTGTACGTGGCTGGTGCCTTAACCGATTGAGCCACAGGCGCCGAGCCTTGTCACACAATTATTAAGCAGCAAAGTTTTTGTTTTTGTTTTTGTTTTTTAAAGCATTTTATTTTTATTTATTTATCTTTTGCAGTTTTGGCTGGGGCCGGGCTTGAACCTGCCACCCCCAATATATGGGGCCGGTGCCCTGCTCCTTGAGCCACAGGCACCACCCCAAGCAACAAGTTTGGATACAAGCTCAAGGCTATCTGACATCAACAATGATTCTTTTCATCATGGCCCTACTGTAGGTACAGAGGTGCAGAGGCCTAAAAGCCTGTACCAATGCCAAGGCTAAGGGGGCACAGAGAGGTCACTGGGCTGGTGTCACAGGCATTCCTCTGAGGTGTCCCATGAGGAATGATGACAGCACTCACCTGGACCAGACCTCAGCCTTCCTATGCCCCCAGTGAGATAGGCAGGTGCCCTCATGGGCAGTGTACTGGCTCTGAGACATCCCATCCTTCACTAGGAGGGGCCATGGGACCCTCTGAGGGGCTTGAGCTGCATCACTCTCCTGAGCCATCCCTCTTCCTCCATTTCACTGCCATCCTGCTCAGGGACTCAGGGCGCCTCACACCCTTCCAGGAAAGCCAGTGAAGACAGCTGCTCCAGCCAGTGAGAAAGAACACATACCAGCTGCAGAAAACATACACACAAAGCCTTTTTTCTTTTTAAACTCAAGAAAGGGCTTTTATTGTTTTTAACTCACTTCCTGGGAAGTTAATTTTTAAAACACTCTTATGGAGTTTGTTCATCACTTGTACTACATTCAAAAAAACACTGATGCCAACCAAAACCCTCAAAGATGGGGTGAGCATCGTCCCATTTAGGCTCTGACATGGGTGGTAGAGCTGGCCCCACCTCTGAGCTTTCCATGGGCAGGCCCAACCCACGTAGCCCCTAAAACCAGGTGCTCACAGAAATGCCCAAGAAAAACTTGTTCATCAGTGATTGGCTTTCAACTTGGCTTTCATTAACTCTATAAAAGTGTTCTTAAAAACTGTACGGAATTATTTTTTAAGTCCTGGGCCACACTGCTTTAATGCAGAGAAGCCAGGGAGAAATGCAGACCCATTGACAACGAGCCACATTCTGCTCCTAGCCTTAAATAGACATAGAAACTATATTACAGATGCATGTACTGGTGCAAGACATGCGAGTGTGCTGTGTGCAGCAGATGGGCACGCACATGCATGTGTGCGTGGAGGTGCGGCGGACATCCACAGGCACAGAGATGCAGCAGGACGCGGGCCCTCCCTCAGCCCAGCCTCCCTCTCCTGTAAACGAGCCCTCCTATAATATGAAACCCACACATGTGGCTGAAACCCCTTGTCTAGCCATGTTTCCAGGGGCGGTATCTGAGTCCTTGTTACTCCCCTTTGGAGGTCTACCTCTGTGAGCATGTGGTCGGCAAACACCAAGCTGGCTAGGTAGACATTGATCTCAGAGAGAAGTCTGCCCCAGCAGAGCCATGTCTATGCACACACTCCAGTACTCCTACTTTGAGAAGACTGATTGTCCTGGGGTGAGGCAGTTGGCAAAGAGGCCACCTGCGAGTGTGCACATCCCTCCAGGGTTCTGTGTCAAGCAATGCCTCCAACCTGGGCTCTTTGTCCTTATTGTTGGAATGTTGAGTACAGCTTCCGGGTCCAGAAGGTAGGCCAGTGTAGGGTCAGAGAGCGGATTCCAGTTATTTCAGCATGTGCAAGAAGACAGCCCTAGAAGTCCATGGTCCTGGGTTGATACCCACCTCTGGTATCTCTGCAGCTTGGGCTCTGGGGAGCCATGCAGGGGAGAAGTGAGATGGGAAGGGAGGTGTGGTACCCCCTGGCTCAGGCCTTTGGTCAGAGCTTGATTCAGTTTTCAGTTCAGCCCATTTCCCAGATGGTGCCAAATGTGAAACAATCCAGGAAGGTCAGTCCAGTCCACTTGGCTGCCAAATAATAATAGGGTATCCCGGGAACCACCCAAAGCTATAGGAAAGCTCATGAGAAAGCAGGGTTTCTTCCCTCACCCCCAGGTTAAAAACAAAAGTAAAATATAACAAAAAAGATATCTGAATTCTCCAATACTGACCCTCCCAGTACAACCCAGGAATACATCAAGGGGTCACAGCCTCCATACCAGCATTCTCAGTAGACAAGCACTCTGGCACCACCTCCCACCCCAGAGTGGGCAGGGTAACCCCCTCCATGTGTGTGTGGCGGCTAAGCCAGGCCTGCCTAGCACCCCTGGAAGTCTCTTCAGTTGCAGTAAGCGTCTTGATCTCCTGCCTCCTGTCTGAGCCTTGCCGACCAGCTGGGTAGGGTTTCTGGGGCTCCACAGGTACCTGGTTTCCCCACAGAATGGGTCAGGCCACAGAGAGCCAGGAAGAGAAGGAAGGCCTTGTGGGAGCCCTGCCCCCCGATCCCCAAATGACATACATTCCAATCCTGTCCCTGGACGTGCGTGCGTGGAGGTCATGCAGCACGACAGGGGGAGGTGGCCAGGAGAGGGGCCGTGGTTTCTAGCCCCCTGCCCGCAGGGGCGGCTGTCGCATGAGGGCAGTGGGCCTCTGGAGGCGCGGGATGAGTGTGCTGCCGGGCGGCCGTGGGCGCATGCAGGGGCTCAGGATGCAGCCTCGTCTTCTTGGACACCGGGGAGCTCTGGGCTCTTGCCCCCTTCACCATACCCTTCTTTCCTGTTCAGGGGACACCAGGGACAGGGCAATCTCAGGGATCAGAACATGCATTTAGGGGACACTCTCTCACACACAGACATTTGAATCCCATGATCTCTCACATCCCCCTTACCCACTTCCCCAAGCTTTGCCTCCATGTGGCCTCCCTGCAGCCTGGCAGCTGCCCACAACCCTCCCCCTGGTGAAGCTTGAATTTCCTAGCCTGGCCTCAGAGCCTCCTGTGATCTGGCCCAGCTGATTCCTCTGCATCCTCAGAGTATCTGCCTTTGGTGTTGACCTCCACCAGCCAACCTGTATCTGAATCCACCCCTGCCAAGATGTCTCTTTTTAAAATAACCAGGGAGTTGGTTTTAATATTTGGGGGTTTTTTTTGTTTGTTTGTTTGTTGAGACAGTCTCATTTTGTCTTCCTTGGTAGAGTGTTCTGGTGTCATAGCTCACAGCAACCTCAAACTCTTGGGCTCAAGTGATCCTCTTGCCTCAGCCCCTCAAGTAGCTGGGACTACAGGCGTCTGCCACAATGCCCAGCTAGTTTTTCTATTTTTAGTAGAGATGACGTCTACTCTTGCTCAGGCTGGTCTCAAACTCATGTGCTCAAGCAGTCCACCCATCTTGGCCTCTCAGAGTGCTAGGATTATAGGCATGAGCCATTGCGCCTTGCCAATATCTTAATAAAGATAACACTTAATCCTACTACAGAATTTCAACAATTATCCTGAAGTATAAAAAACAGAGTCTGTCAAGGACAAATACTGGGGACTCCACAATGAGGTTTAATCTGCTTTCAAAATTAAACTTGGGGTTCGGCAACCGTAGCACAGTGGTTACGGCACTGCCCACATACACCAAGGCTGACTGGTTAGAACCTGGCCCAGGCCAGCTAACCAACAATGACAACTCTAACAACAACAACAAAAAAAATAGCCAGGTGTTGTGGTGGGCACCTGTACTCCCAGCTACTTGGGAGGCTGAGGCAAGAGAATTGCTTGAGCCTAAGAATTTGAGGTTGCTGTGAGCTGTGATGTCATGGCACTCTACCCAGGGTGGCAGCTTGAGGCTCTGTCTCAAAATAATAATAATAATAATAATGATATGTGTTAACAGGAAAGTATTAAGCCCAATCTTCTCTAATCACAGTGTGCAGGACACAAACTTGGTGACAGCTGTCTTCATCCTGTGACTGGCTTTGTCCCACCACTAGGGGGTGCTGGGCCATAGGCCCCGAGCTAGAAGAACCAGATGTCCAGGTTTGCTGGGCACAGTCCTGATTCTTCTATTGTCCTGCCATGACTATTAATAGCTTCCTGGTTCATTCTCAAAAGTGGCCCCATTTGGATGTCAAATTATACATGTTCCTCCTACGCTAGGTGCAATTCCCGCATCAGGGGCCTGCAGATCTAGATGAGTTCAGGGAACTGCCTTCCTAAACCTAACCACTTCACAGAAGACATGGGAAAACTGCAGCTGGAAACCATCAGGACTCTCCCAGGCCCCACAATTTATTATGGAGACAATCCCATAAAGTTGCCTTGACAGGTAGCAGATGCCAGTGTGTCCACTGTGATGGGACTTCTGAAGAGCCCACTTACAGGAGCGAGGCCTCACACAGAACCAGTATCTTGGCTATTGGACAAGGTAGAAATTCTCCTTCCTGAGAGGCCAGGGTACTTAGACAGCCCGGTATTCACCTTTTTGGGGAACACACCTTCACCACAAAGCAAGCAGGGGCACAATTCCTGCCAGCCTTCCTCCCTGCAGCGCCCATCACAGGCCAAAAGAAGGTAACTGCTGTCCCAGGACCAAATTCAGGACCCCCACAATCTTCTCTCTGCAGGTCTGTGTACAAACTCCAGCAGGCCTTGTTGGCATCCCAAACTGACTTTTATTGTAGTGGAAGGTGGAAGAGCTCAGGACGAAGCCACAGAGGCTTGGGGAACTGATTTTCTAGCTTCTCCCAGGAGGTGGTAAACTCACAGGTATGGTTCACAGCAGGGAGCCTTCGGCAAATGAGGATTCCTTTCCCCTGGCCAGTTAGCCAGCCTGTCCACATGTGTCTTGGACAAGCATTCACAGAGTGCTGACTGGGCACACAGCCTCAGCAATGGCTACAGGCAACATGGGTCCCACTCAAAAAGCAGAGGGCACTTCTCAAGGGCCAGACAGACTCAGCAGAAGCCCCCCTCCCTTCACAGCCAGCCTCCTGCAAGGAGGTGACATGAACCTGTCTGCAAACCTCTGCCAGGCTGCCATCAGTTGAGGTGGCCGCAGACTTGAAGCCCCAGAGAACTGAGCTGTACCCAGTGGGAGAATGACAATATCAAGCTTCCTAGAGAAGATAGGTCTTTCTGGGCCTTGGAGGGGCAGAGCGTGCTCCTCATATCTAGAGGCTGTAAGTGATGGAAGCAAAGAGCTGGGCCACAAAGGTCCTTTCTAGTCTAATTTTATATTTATTTATTTATTTATTTATTTTTGAGACAGAGTCTATGTCGCTCTCAATAGAGTGCTGTGGCGTCACAGCTCACAGCAACCTCAAACTCTTGGGCTCAAAAGATTCTCTTGCCTCACTCTCCCAAGTAGCTGGGACCACAGGTGCCCACCACAATGCCTGACAATGTTTTGTTGCATTTGTCATTGTTGTTTAGCTAGCCTGGGCTGGGTTTGAACCTGCCAGCCTGGGTGTATGTGGCCGGTGCCCTACCCACAAGAGCTATAGGCACGGCCCAGTCCCTTCTAGTCTTAACTAGTCTGAGGACAGAGGTGCAACTCTGAGACTGGCCAAGTCCCCTGGCTCTGGGCTCACCCTGCCAGGGAGCACCCAGCAGGATTCGGCCCACCAGCACTTACATCAAGTTTCCTGGAGCAGACATGGATCGCTCTTCCCTCCGTGCTTGGGGCTCAAACGGGTTCCCAAAGGAACGCTTTCGCAGCATGGACTTCACCAGGATCTGGGGAGGACACCTCAGCATAAGGAACACAGGGCCTGGGCCCCCGGCCACAGAGGCAGCTTTCACACAAATCCCACTGACTCTCTGGAGGGCAGCTTCCAGGTGGGCCCCACTAAGGGTCCTTCTCAGAGAGGAAATGACAGAAGCAAGAGCACGGAGGGGCGGCTGCCAGGGGTAAACGCCCAGGACAGCAAGGAGCCCTGTACCACCTAGAGCGTAGGAGCAGAGGCCAGGACCAGGCAAGGAAAGGACTGTGACACCAGGCTGAAAGCATGGGGAGGGACAGGGCTGGAAGTGCCACTGGGAAACACCTAGCTATGAAGGGAAGGATGGCATGAAGGAAAGGCTGTGCTGGGCAGCACAGGGAGGCCCAGAGATGCTCATGGCAGCGACAGCTGAGCCAATGGCCACATCTTGGCTTCCTGCCTTTGTCCTTCCTCTGCAATGAAGGCAGCCCCATGCCCTGCCCCTGCCCACAGATGTATCAACTCACATAAACATGTGGAGACCCAGTGGTGCACTCATCCTTTCACTTGCTCACTCACATCCATCCATCCCATCAACACTATTGAGTGCCTACTAGACACTATTCTAACCACTAGGGCCACACTGTGGCCAAAATTCTTGCCCTCAGGAAGTTTATATTCTAGTTGGGGACAAGCAATAAATAAGACAAATCAGGAAAATATAGAATATGTTAGTAAGTGGTAAGGGCTAAAGAAAAAAACTAAAAGAAGGGAAGGGGATGAGGTGTGACACAGGGTGGCGATGGGGGCTAAAGTTGTAGATAAAGGGCCAGGAAAGGCACTCACTGCTCTGAGGAGGTAACTCTGCAGTGAAGGCCTGAAGGGTGTGAGGAAGTGAGCACTGGGGACATCTGGGGAGGAGCTCTTGGGCAGAGGGAGGAGGAGGCCCAAGGCTCCAGGGCAGCCACTCTGTGGGGCATGGCTGGGCCAAGCACGTGGCAGGAGGCAGGCTGCATAGGGGCTCTGCAGGGTGACGTGCACTATGGGTTTTATTCAGGGGGATACAGACACCAGAGTGAGTGAGCAGGGTCTGAGCTGAGAAGGGACATGCTTGGTTCCAGGGACGCCAGTCACAAAGCCAAGTGAACAAGTGGAGCAGGCATTCAGCCAATGGTCCCCACTGGACCTGGACACACAGGTGGATGAGTACAAGACCAGACCCCACCACCAGTAGTGACCCTCACTCTCTCCTGGCCCCGTGCTTTCCCTGACTCACTATGAAGCTCAGGCAAAGGCAGGGCAGGGCTCTCGGTGTACCCCAAAAGGCTATGGGGGCCACAGTAATAACTTCCAACCATCAGCATGGAAGATGTCCAGAGGAAGATGAACAAAACTGAAAGTTTTGGGGACACTAGAAGGAGACATAGGTGCTGTGCGCTGACATGTGGGCTCTGGGGCCACTTCTCCAATCGAGAGGCTGGGCCTTCTCACTGCCATGCCCTTGGCTCCTAGCGCAGTGTGGGAGGACAGCAGAAGCTCAGCGCATGTCTGGAAGGAAGGAAAAGCTTCCACCAGTCGTGGTGACGCTGCTGCTCACCTCAGGAAGCAAGTTTCTCTGAACCACTCACTCTCCCCACCACACCTCCTGGCCTTCCTACCACAAGGCTGCAGAGCATGACCTCCTTCACCAGGGGCCTCAGGTGGAATAGCAGCCTCCACGGCTGGCTGACATGCAGCCCTCTGTCCCCCACAGACCCTCCTGAGACAAGATATCCTCTTCCCAGCCCTCTTACCACCGTGGTCCAGCTGGGAATGAGCCTCACGGAGTTCTTCACCTCTTCCTCGGTCACCTCCACCACACTACAGTGCTCCTCCTCTGAGGGGAGGGGCTCCTCCCCATGCTTGGTCACCCAGGGGTGCAACTGCAGAGGCCAGGAGTGCAGGGAGGGGTCAGAGGCACAGGCAGATAGAGACAGCTGGGGGCTCTAGGCATTCTCCCAGCAATCACCTTGCAAACCCCAAACCCAAGCCAAATCACACACATTCTGCTGTAGGTCTCTCCAACAGGGGAAAAACAGGTCTGTTTTCTGTGTCCCAGCCCAACTCAAGACCTCCACTCCCCCACCTTGATGTCTGGCACCCCAATTCTCGTTTCAGGATTCTTGTCTAGCATCTTCAGGATTAGATCCTTGAGCTCCTCACTGACCTCGGGCCTAGAGAGGGAGACAGAAGGGCTCAGGGTGAGCCACCTGAAGGGGCCCCTTCCTGCCCACCCCTCTCCCTACCCTATGTCCTGAGACACCTGACCTTCATTCTCAGATAAGAGGACAGAGTTCCAGAAAGCAGGAAGGACACCCCTGAGGTGCCAGGCCAGGAGGGAGCTTCAGAACGAAGGATTTTCTGGCAGGATGTAAAGCCTCCCACCAGGGCAGGGGCCACAAACACAAATGGAGGTCCATGGGTGCTAGACACACCCCAGATGGAAGAGATGGTGAGGACGCTCTGAGAAGAGTTGCTTTATGGGACAAAGGGGGCCTTCCTTCCCACTCACCATCTCGTCATCCCCTGCACCTGGAAGCTGTCCAGGAAAGATCCTCTCTCATTTGACAGAGCAGAAAACTGAGGCCCCGAGAGGTCATTAGGTTGGTACAGTGCCACCCAGAAGAGCAGGGGCAGAGATGGGACACTCACGGGAGGCAGCACAGTCAGCCTACATCAGCCCGGACTGTCTCTGCCCCAAATCCAGGCTCTTTGCTACCAGCATCTGTGGGCAGCCCATGTGTCTGGGCCTGGGAGAAGGAATCCACCCTGGGGACAGTTGGCTTTGGTTCTCTCTGCTATCTTAGATGCTTCATCCCTTTTCAAACTCCTGGACTGGGGACAAAGATATCCCTGGCAGGGGGGTACAGCAGGAAGAAAGGCATAGAGACAGGAAATCAAAGAATAGCTGGGCGCAGTGGCTCTGGGAGGCTGAGGCTGGTGGATTGCCTGAGCTCACAAGTTTGAGACCAGCCTGAGCCAGAGTGAGACCCCCATCTCTAAAAATAGCCAGGCATTGTGGTAGGCGCCTGTAGTCTCAGCTACTTGGGAGGCTGAGGCAAGATGATCACTTAAGCCCAAGAGTTTGAGGTTGTTATGAGCTATGACACCACCATGACACAGATGTACCCCAGGAATGATCTACCAAGGGTGACAAAGTGAGACTCTGTCTCAAAAAAAAAAAAAAAAAAGTACAGGTAGGAAACAGAAGCCAGCTGGCTGGGGCTTGGGAGAAGGGAGTGCTGTCCTGGCCAGTGGATAGCAGAGCCCAGAGTCCTTGAATGCCAAGATAAGGGTGTGGCCTCTGTCCTGAGCATAAACTTGAGACAGGAAATATAGTCAAATTGTGTTCGCCGGACTGGAGGGAAGCCAGAAGCAGGGAGACCAGAGGTGGTGGCTGGACCAGTCTGGGGAAAGGGCCTGAGGCCTGAGGGAGAAGGAGGCACAGGTGACAACAGAGCCCAGAAACAGGTGGACTCAACAGGAAGACCAGACAGGAAGTGGGTACAGGAAGCAGGAGTCGCAGAGGCAAGTCGCATTTTGGTTTCTGACCTGCTCTAGTTTGAACAAATGGTAGAAAGGCTTTGAGAAATGAGGAGCTGGGAAGCCCAGGCTGGCCCAGTGACCAGAACCATGATCTAAAGAACCATGTGTGGGCAGGGAGCCTCCCAGACAGTCCCCCTGGGCCCAGAGACCTTAGTCACAACAGGAGGAGAGGAAAAGAGAGAGTGACTTTGAATCCCAGTGCCACTGAAAGCTCTCCTCCCGAGTGTCTGCTCTTCCCTGTGAAATGGGAAGATGCTGGCATCCTGGAGGTCCCTCTGCCCCATGTGGGACACATGAAGTTTCCCTGGCGTCCAGGGGCTGCATGGGGCAGGTGCCACTGACCCCATGTAGACCTGCGGTAAAGGGGTGGTATGGGTGAGTCACCTGGGGTCATCCCCACTCAACTCTGGGTCTTGGAGTTCCTATCCATATGACAATGTCTAAGAGACCCCAGCTCCACAGTCCCACTCCTCCATCTGCTCAGAGGCCCCTCCCAGCACTCCCATCTCCGGATCTGCAGGCTGGGGTAGGGTCTTCAAAGAGCTAAGTTTTTCCTAAAATTCAGGACCCTCCTCCCCAGGAGAGGGTAGTATCCTCCTCGGTCCCCCAAGTGGACAACTCACTCCTCAGGAAAGACCACTGGCTCATTCTTGATCTTCCTGTGCAGGGCCAGGATATAATCATCAATGAACGGGCACTGCGGGGGAGGGGGGGAGAGGCAGACAAAGGATGTAGACACAGAAACTCGGCCACATGGGGGGACCGGCCCTCATCCCATGGGGAGCCAGGAGTGGAGAGCAGCTCTGGGCATTCCCAATAGCGAAGGACTTCGACTAATGTGTTCAGGGCCTAGCATACCACAGGTACTCAATAAACATGGGTTGAACTATGAGGCCGAGTATACTCGCCAGCATTACAGCCACCCACAGCCAGGCTTCCACTCCCAGGGCCTGCAGTTTGGAAACATGTTCACTGAGATTCTCTCCTTGCCTCTCGGCATGGTCAATGGAGTAGGTGTTGGACGTCCCCAAGGTCCAGCCTGACCCAAAGGACAGGACAAAGGAGTGAAGGACAATGTGTTGAATGAATGAACAGTTGAATGAGTGAATGGCATCAATGTTACAGAGGGACAGGAAGCAAGCACTCTGGCGGGAGAGGTGCCTACATTATCATTTGCACCACCCCTCCGATGTCTGCTGTCCTGAGACTTCGTATGAATCCCTCCCAAGGGAATAAGAGAAAAATAGGAAAAGCCTCTTCTCCCTTAGCCTTCTCTGAGCCAGGTAGGCTCTTTCAAAAGCCACCTTGCAAGGACATGGACACAAAGGAAATGCCTGCATCTGTCCTCCATGCCTGGCTTCCTATGTCCCAGCCCATGGTCAGGGATCTGGGCCTGCCCCAGGTCTGCTGGCCTCCCCAGTACTCACCTTCCCGTAGACAAAGCAGTACAGTGTAACACCAGTGGCCCACACGTCCAAGGCCTAGAAAGGAACGCACTCGGATCAGTCCTCCAACAGGCATGGCCACTCCCTGTCCACCCAGCTCCAGAGGTTGTGGTGTGACTTCCAGGGAACCTTCTTCCTCAATCACATATTCACTCAACAAACATCCCCCAGGTGCATGCTCCATGCTAGGCCCTGTACTGAGCACTGGGGCACAGGGATGACCAGAACAGGCTCAAACCTAACTCTAACTCAACAGGTGCAAAACCCCCTTCATCCACAGGGTCACATTTGCTCCCACCATGACACAGGTGTACCCCAGGAATGATGGTATGTATTAAACTCACACTCACACACCGGCTCTGGCTTCCAGGGTCATCCCTTCAAATAATCCACCTTCTTCCTGACATTGGAAGCAGCCCCTGCCTACATGGAAGCTCCGTCCACTTCTCTCATCCTGAACCACTGTCGCAACTCCTCAAGGCTCCCACTCTTACGTGAGTGATTCTTAAATCTCTACTACATATTCCTGCCCCCAGATGCATCATCTGAATCCAATCACCAGACAAATGCAAACTGACGACAGTCTACAAAGTAACAGGCTTGTTCTCTTCAAAAATGTCAAGGTCAGGAAAGATAAAAAAAGGCGAGGAATTCTTCCAGATTACAGGACACCAAAGAGACAAGTGGCAAGTCCTGGATTGGGCCCTGGACCAGAACAAGAAAATGTCATAAAGGACATTATTGGGACAATTGATGAAATTTAAACAAGGCATTTAGATTACATATGTCTTATCAATGATAAATTTTCTGATTTTGATCATTGCACTGAGGTTATGGAAGAGAATGTCCTTGTTCTGAGGAGATATCCGCCAAATGTATTTAGTGATAAAGGGGCATAATGTCTCCAACTTAACTTCTGAAGGGCTCAGAGAAACATAATATGAATGCATATTCAAATAAATAGAAAGGTGATAAAAAAGCAAATGGAAGCTGGGCATGGTGGTTTATGCCTGTAATCCCAGTGTTTGGGAGGCCAAGGTGGGTGGGTGGCCTGAGCTCACGAGTTTGAGACCAGCCTGAGCCAGAGAGAGACCTTGTCTCTAAAACAATAGCCAGGCATTGCAGTGGGGGCCTATAGTTCCAGCTACTTGGGAGGCTCAGGCAAGAGAATCACTTGAGCTCAGGAGGATGAGGCTGCTGTGAGATATGACACAACAGCACTCTATTGAGGGTGACAAAGTGAGACTCTGTCTCAAAAAAAAAGCAAATGGAACAGAATGCTGATAATTAGTGAATCTGGGTAAAAAGATACATGGGATTTCTTTGTACTATTATTGCAACTTTTCTGTAAATTGAGAATTATATCAAAATAAAGTTCTAAAAGCCCTCCTACATTCCTGACTCCTTTCTTGGGCTCCACACCCCTATGTGTGTACAAATGCTTCCCATCCACACCCTCTCTGGTAGGGTCTAGAGGGGCTATCAGTGCTCCACACATGGGAATGGGTGTGAGCCCTGGGACATAAGCTGCATTGCGTCACCCCATACTCGGACCTTCCTGCCTATGCCTCTGCCACTTAGGAGGAAGCCCAAACTTCCAGGCCCTCTGGACTCTGCCCCCTTACCCCTCTTGTACATTCTCTGGGCTCTACCTCCCACTCAGTCCTCTTTATTCTTCAAGTCCAAGTTCAAACCCTGCCGTATCAAAGATCTGTGAGAAGCCTCTGAGGTCTCCTACCTATGAGATTGCCTGCCCTCCCCTTTTTGCTATCCAGACGGACAAGAAGCAGGGCTATTTGGGCTCTGCCTATTCCATAGCCCAGCCTAGAACCCACCACGAGTAACTGGCAGTAAGTACCTTCAGGGGAGCTTTGGGCCATTCTTTTCAAAAACAAGGGAAGGGGCTCGGCACCTGTGGCTCTAGTGGCTAAGGCGCCAGCCACATACACCTAAGGTGGCGGGTTTGAATCCAGCCTGGGCCCACCAAACAATGACGGCTGCAACCAAAAAATAGCCAGGTGTTGTGGCGGGCACCTGTGGTCCCAGCTACTTGGGAGGCTGAGGCAGGAGACTCGCTTGAGCCCAGGAGTTGGAGGCTCTGTCTCAAAAGAAAAAAAAAAAAGAAAGAAAAACAAGGAAAGGCCAAAGGTGGGGAATTTGTCAAGCTCCAAGGAAGAGACAAATAGAGGCCTAGGCACAAGGCCCCTGAACACTCAGGTTAGAAACTAGGCCCCTGCTACAAGCTGTCCCACCCCTCTATCTGAACCCCAGCCTGGCCCAGGGTCTGGAATTCACCTTCCCACTGAAGCTCTGGCCAGAATCAGAAATAGCTTCAGGGGCCATGAATGCTGGGGTTCCGGCCGTGCTGGACAGCTGAGCATCGTTCCCCTCAAACTGGTTGCTGACACCAAAGTCGGCAATCTTCACATGCCCATCATCCCCCAGCAGCAGGTTGGAAGGCTTGATGTCCCTGTGGACGATCTTCTGGAAGTGCACTGCAGAGAGAGGCAGCTAGAGCACTGGTCTGGGGGATTGCTGCTCAGCACCCCACACCTCCCTCACCCAGCCAGGGAAGCCAGCTGGCGCACCCCAGCCCAGGCACACTCCTAGCTCATGAGGATCTCAGAAGAGGACCTCTTTGCACTATGCAGGTGAAGTCCAAGTTGTCAGGAATAGAGCCAGGACTGGAATCTTAGAAGTCTCTGGACTCCAAGTCCAGTGCTCTCTCCATGACAAACAGGTGCTTGTTGCTAAAGGAGGAGATCAGAGGAAATTGAGGGAAAGGAGCACTCCAGAGGCTGTTTCTGCCCCTCCCACATGAGTGCTGTCTCTGCCCAAAGCCCATTACCACCCCCCACCCAGCCTGGTCAAGGATGTCCCTGCTCCTGGGATTGAGGGTTGGATTGTGGGAACGTGGTATCCTACAGAGGCACTGTCTCAGCTCTCTGGGCTAATTGGGGGTTTCAGAGAGGGAAGTTATCCCAGGAAAAACACAACTGGCTAAGGTTAGCCATCTCTAGTAGGCTGGGAGCCTGTCCTACTTCCTGGCTCCAGCACTGCCCGGGGTGGGCAACTCAGGCTGAGGGACAAGAAATAGACCCTGCCCCATGGCCTTCTACTTGTGGACTACTTCCTTAGTAAACACTTTCCCCTAGAACAACACACCCCAGGATATTGGAAAGGAGGGAAGATAGAGAAGATGGTTTGGTGCCTGTAGCTCAGCAGCTAGGGCATCAGCCACATACACCCAGTCTGGCAGGTTCGAACCTGGCCCGGAGCTGCCAAACAACAATGACAACTACAACAAAAAAATAGCTAGGCATGGGGGTGGTCTCAAATTCTTATATTAAACCGTGGCCTCCTCCCTAAGCTCTAGGGTCTTTATGTGTGTGGATTTCCAATAGACATGTTGATAGATAAACAGGTAGACAGATAACTTGATTTCTCTGCTGCAACACCTCATCCAACAAAAACAAACCAAAAAATCCTAGAAAACCTTGCTCTTCCCCATTCAATTAGAAGTATATCACCAATGTCAAAAACCTCAGCCTTATCCTCAACTCCTTCTTTCATTAGCAAGTCCTACAAATTCACCCAATTCATTACCAAGTCCTATAAATCCAGCTTCTAAAACATACTCCTGATCTGATGTTTTCCATCCCTTTCATAGCTGCACTAGCCCCCATAAATTAAGAACCATGCCCAGGCCCTCCTGACACAGAGCCTTCTCAGGGAAGCTCTCCCTTCTTGGGGCCAGAAGCACAAGGCAGGTCTTCAGTTCCCTGTGCCTCTGGATACCCTCCTTTCTAGGCCCTGGCACTAACTGATCCTCCACTCCAAGAAAGTCCGTC
Organism: Galagoides demidoff; assembly: GCA_963574575.1. Classification (NCBI taxonomy): domain Eukaryota; kingdom Metazoa; phylum Chordata; class Mammalia; order Primates; family Galagidae; genus Galagoides; species Galagoides demidoff. The sequence continues at coordinate 2,367 of CAUYQV010196433.1, read as the reverse complement.
ACTGTGATTAGCTAGATCCTGCTGAGGCTTTACCCAGGAACCAGATGAGATCAGATTTTTTTTAGAGGGACAGGGGATGGCAGACAGCTCCCTCAGTTGGGCAGAGGGAATTAGAACAGGAAGAGGGTAGAGCCATGCCAGTACAAGATTGTGCCTGCCACTGACCACAAGTAAAATGTTCCCGTCCCATCCCACACCTCTAGGCTTTCTCCAAAGCCCTCCCCTATGCATGCCTCAGTCTTCCCATATGTACAAAGACAGTATTAATCTGAGGGCACAGAAGAGGCTCAAGTGGATTTGACCTGTTACTGCAAGTCAAACCTCAGTGGAGTCCCTACCCTGCTCCTCAGGGAGAGAATACACTCCCAACAAAACAAGAGAAGATTTTAGAGAAATGGGTGGTACCGCTGGGCCTCAGCCCAGGCCAGTGCCTTAAGTGTCTAGGGGACCTCCTCTCCCCAGAGCAGTCAGTCACCCTGCGCTGGCCACTGCACCTCCTTCCTGTCCCCTCCCCACTGCCACTGCCCTAATCCAGGCCTCACCATCTGTCACTTGGGCTGTAGAAACAGCCTCCTCCCTGGCCAGCTGGCTGTCTCTCACCCTCCGACGACACTCTCAGATCCAGCCACCACACAGCTGCCAGACAGAGCTTTCTAAGGCGTAAATCCCATCACAACCCCCTGCTCAAAGCCTCACAACGTTGACAGGATGAAATCATGAAAGTCCTCCAGGGAGGCATTCCTAGCACTCATGCTGTGGCCTGGATAGCTTTTCCAGCATTATCATTTACTAACCACATAGCCATCCCTCACTCTCACCCACTGGAGGTTTCAACCAGATTAAACATCAACCCAAACTCCCACCCCATCCCCCCAAACCTGACTAATGAACTCCTATTCATCCTTGAGGACTCTAGTCACATGTAGCCTCTTCTGGGAATCCTCCACTGCCCCCTGATGCTCCTGTGCCTACCACACTATATTATCTGCCTGCATAGGTTTGCGTCCCTCCCACTAAGCTGTGAGTTCAAATCTGGGTCTTCATCTTCTCTGATCCCAGCCACCACTTTGTAGGTACTCATAAATGAATGAAGTGAATGAATGAAATGAATGAGAGAGCAAGTAAAGGAATTCCAGAGATAGAGGCTAAGCTAACATCTGCCCTATGAGCTCCCATCACCCTAGGGCCCTTCATGGTTGAACACCTCCCACAGACCTCATGCCAGGACACTCCACCATGAGCAGCTGGACATAAATCCCTTCCTTCCCATATCCCTCAAGGACCTGTGGAGAGGCTAAGCTTCGCTAAGAAAGCCGAGGAAAAATACAGACAGAACACTCAAGGTGCAATCTGACGAAGGGAAAGAGACCAGGCCCTGAGAAGGACCTGCCACACGTCCAAGGAAAGCTGCCGCCACCGCCCTCCCACTCGAATGGCCTTGGGCCCCGCCTACAGGCCCAAGCCCCGCCCCCACTACAGCTGATTGGCAGATCCGCTAGGCTCCAAGCTGGGTCAGCCCCGCTGTCCTAGGTCCCCTACTCTCAGCCCTGGGGGCAGGCGGACTCACAATACTCTAGGCCCAGGATGATGTCCCGCAGGTAGAGCCGAGCTTGTTCCTCCGGGAAGGGCTTGTCGCAGGGCACTTCCATGACCGGCCTACGGAGAAGGATGAGGGGAAGGGGTGTTCAACAGTAATCAGGGTGGGAAAAGGCAGCACAGATGAAGGCAACAGTCTCCGGATGTCCTAGAACTTTATGCTCAAATGGGTCCCTATTACCCAAGGTATTAGCTTTTTCTCCCATATAATGAAAATTGTAAAAGACACATAGACATAAATATACCTTTTCAATCCCTATAATTTCAAAGCAGCTTTATCTTCATTTCTGACTGACTTGGTATTCCTTCTTCCAAGTACTTAATTATCTATAATCAAACAATTGCACGATGCCATTTAGAGCACTGTTTTTCAAACTGTGGATCCAGACCCAATGGGTCATGAAATCAACTTAGAGGGTGGCAACTGCTTTTTTTTTTTCCTAATTAAGTAGAATATATCAGAGTATATCACATCTGAAAAAGATGCATACTGTTTTGTAAAACTTTGTCAGTTACAGATATGAATTGCAATATAAACATATATTTCTTATTTTGAATACAGGTCCAACACATTTGAAAGCCTCTGAGCTCTGCTCTCCAAATTGGTCTTTAGGAAGCCCCCTATGCAGAGACAAGTCACAGCCTACATTCAATCCCTTGGCAGTGAGGGTCCCCATCTACCCACCCCTGTGCCCACTACTCCATGTCAGCTGCTCTGTAAATATCCTGAAAAATCATACAGGAAAGATGTCTTAGAATCTAAGGCTCCAT
>CAUYQV010196431.1:0-18703 GCA_963574575.1 Galagoides demidoff | reverse complement strand
ATTTTTTGGTTGCAGCCATCATTGTTGTTCGGCGGGCCCGGGCTTGGGATTCGAACCCGCCACCTTAGGTGTACGTGGCTAGCGCCTTAGCCGATTGAGCCACAGGCGCCGAGCCATTTTCTTTTCTTTTTTTTTTTTTTTTTAAGACATTCTCTTGCCTAGGCTGGAGTGGTGTGGCATCATCATAGCTCACTGTAGCCTCAAGCTCCAGGGCTCAAGTCATCCTGCCTTAGCCTTTTGTGTAGCTGTAACTACAGTCATCCTGCCTCAGCCTTTTGTATAGCTGTAACTACTAGCATGCTACCATACCTAAGTTTATTTATTTATTTTTTTGAGACAAAGTCTCACTATGTTGCCTTTGGTAGAATGCTGTGGTGTCACAGCTCACAGCCACCTCAAACTCTTGGGCTTAAGCGATTCTTTTGCCTTGGCCTCCCAAGTAGCTGGGATGATAGGCGCTTGCCACAATGCTGGGCTTTTTTTGTTGTAGTAGTTGTAACTGTTGTTTGGCAGTCCTAGACCAGGTTTGAACCTGTGAACCCCGGTGTATGTGGCTGGTGCCCTAGCTGCTAAGCTACAGGCGCCAAGCCATGTTTTCTATTTTTAGAGATGGGGTCTCATTCTTGCTCAGGCGGGTCTCCAACTCCTGAGCTCAAGGGATCCTCCTGCCTCAGTCTCCTAGAGTGCTGGGATTACAAGAAGGAGCCACTGTGTTGGTCTTTTGGTAGTTTTTCTTAGTTGTTTATTTCTTTTTTGTAGAGACAGAGTCTCACCCTATCACCCTTGGTAGAGTGCCATGGCGTCACATAGCTCACAGCAACCTCCAACCCCTGGGCTTAGGCGATTCTCTTGCCCCATCCTCCTGAGAAGTTTGGACTACAGGTGCCCACCACAACACCCAGGGATTCTTTGTAGCAGTTTGGCTGGGTCCAGGTTTGAAACTGCCCCCTCCTCAGTATATGGGGCCAGTGCCCTACCCACTGAGCCACAGGCACTGCCCTCTTAGTTCTTTCTTTAATCTAGAATAGTCTTTACACCATAATTCACTTTTTTTTTAAAGTCCAGGGGAGTCTTTTTGGTATAGTAAAAAGAATTATAGCTGGGAGGCCAGGTACAGTGGCTCACATCTATAATCCTAGCACTCTGTGAGGCCAAGGCAGGTGGATCGCTTGAGCTCACTAGTTTGAGACCAGCCTGAGCCAGAGTGAGACTCCATCTCTTTTTTTTTTTTTTTTTTTGAGACAGAGCCTCAAGCTGTCCCCCTGGGTAGAATGCCGTGGCATCACAGCTCACAGCAACCTCCTACTCCTGGGCTCAAGCAAGTCTCCTGCCTTGGAGACTCCATCTCTACTAAAAAAATGAAAAACTGAGGCAAGAGGATTCCTTGAGCTTTAGAGTTTGAGGTTGCTGTGAGCTATGACATCATGACATTCTACCAAAGGCAACAAAATGAGACTCTGTCTCAAAAAAAAAAAAATCATAATTAAGGGGCAGAAGAGATTGAGGGGGGCTAAAGAATGAATTCTCTTGGAGACCATATTGGTTGAGTGGTGGTGGCTGAAACCAGACTGTCTTTACAATCACCCTTTAGAAAGATGGGAGATGGATGACTTCAGGGAAGCCATGCCATTCCAGATAAACACAGAGTAAATAAATCATGGCTCTGACATGGATAGTCTAGGCCCTTCTAGACCTTGGGGCAAGGTCAGAGGTGAAGGTGCAGACAGTTCCTTCCCTCCCCAAAGATCTCACCTACAGCACAGCAGTCATGATGGCCCTTCCACATAGCCCCCTGGAGCTGCTGGGCAGCATTGCTGCTTCCTGAGCAGTGTGGGTCCAGGAGAGCCCACAAGATCATCATGACGTGAAGTTTTTAACAGACAGTCTCACTTTGTTTCCCTCAGTAGAGTTCCATGGCATCAAACCTTACAGGAACCTCCAGCTCTTGGGCTTAGGCGATTCTCTTGCCTCAGCCTCCTAAGTAGCTGGGACTACAGGCACCCGCTACAATGCCTAGCTATTGTTTGTGGTTGTCATTATTGTTTGGCAGGACTGGGCTGGATTCGAACCCACCAGCTCTGGTGTATGTGGCTGGCGCCCTCGCCACTGAAACTATAGGTGCTGAGCCTGTTAGCTCCTTTTTAATAGATGGGTAGTAGTCAGAGCCAAAGAAGCTTCCTCTCCTCCCAGGTGGTTGGCCTCTCTATTCTGACTTTCCCAGCTCATAGTGACTGTCAAATGCAGCAGCTTTGTGACTGAGAGAAGAAACAGTGAACAGCCTTGCAGGCCTTATTCCTTCCTTCCTTTTCCTAGCTGCAAGCTTTCTTCTTGGTAGCAGATGACATCATGGATTCATCTCTTACCCGGCGGGGGAAGATCTGCTGGTATCAGAAGGTAATATGGGAGAGAAGGTAGCAGGTAGTGGGTATGAGGACAGGCCTCTGGGAGGTGGTTTCATATAGCCTGTTGGAGGTGTCTGGGGTGATGCATCTTGGTATGAGCCTAAGTCAGAGACTGATGGCACGTTTTCCTCCATGCCTCTCCCAGCCAGGTATAGGTCTGGATGCTGTCAATGATGCTATGCTTCTGGAAGCATGTATCTACCGCCTGTTGAAGCTCTACTGCCGGGAACAGCCCTATTACCTGAACCTGATTGAGCTCTTCCTGCAGGTGTGCTGTAGATAGGGGCCTAAGACCCAGAGGCTGCCCACAGTAGCCTTGGCCTCATAGGACATTCTCATCTAAAAGAGGGTAGAAAGTGAGAAAGGGAGTGGTGAAGGGTGCTGGTGGTGGCAAGAAAGTTTTCTCTGTCTCTTTGTGATTGGAGGAAGGGCTGGTAAAGGGCTGTGCTTGTGGCTGGGCGCCTGTGGCTCAATCGGCTAAGGTGCCAGCCACATACACCTAAGGTGGCAGGTTTGAATCCCCAGCTGGGGCCCTGCCAAACAATGATGGCTGCAACCAAAAAATGGCCGGGCATTGTGGCGGGCCCCTGTGGTCCCAGCTACTTGGGAGGCGGAGGCAGGAGACTCACTTGAGCCCAGGAGTTGGAGGTTGCTATGAGCTGTGATGCCATGGCACTCTACCCAGGGGGATAGCTTGAGGCTCTGTCTCAAAAAAAAAAAAAAAAGGGGCTGTGCTTGTGAATATGGGCCTGGAGCTTTAAGGACTTTTCTCTCTCCTGTTCTTTTCTGATTCTGCTCAGTTGTCAACTGGTATAGGATGTGAGACCTGGGGTGTTAGTGTTCCCCACATCTGGGGAAAGCTTGGCTCATGCGCTGCCTTCCTTTTAGAGTTCCTATCAGACTGAGATTGGGCAGACTCTGGACCTTATCACAGCCCCCCAGGGTAATGTGGATCTTGGCAGATTTACTGAAAAGAGGTGAGGAACTGTGGGAACTATGTCCCTGGGCACTGAGAATGGGGTTAGGGTAGGCACTGCCCTGCTGAGGAGTTTATCTCTTCTCTCTACACAGGTACAAATCTATTGTCAAGTACAAGACAGCTTTCTACTCCTTCTACCTTCCTGTAGCTGCTGCCATGTACATGGTGAGTAAATTTCCTGGCCTCTCACTGCTCTGCTGATACGGACTTTTGGGCAGGAAGGCTTAGGGCAAATAGCTCAATCTGGCAGCCTTGTTGAGTGGCTGTGCGACCTTGAACAAGTCAGTCTGAGTCTGTTTGTAGTTGTAAGATGAGGATAGAATTCCTACTTTGGGACTCTGGAGATTAACTGAGGCGAGGGGTATAAAAGTACTCAGCCTATAACCGAGGATAGAAATTCCTGCATTTGACTACAGATGGGGGTGGGAGGGGTGTTTCAGGTGAGAGGTAGTCACTGGGAGGTTTACTGTTCACCCTGACCTTGTTTCTACAAGTTTCATCCTGGAAGAAAGATCATAGTGACTCAGGGACTAAGACTTATGAGGGAAGGATGTGCCTCTTATGACTCTTAGGAAGGCCCAGCCAAAAATGAGCCAGGTAGAGGCTAGACCATCAGACAGGACTTCCTAGATCAGGGAAGCCAAGGATGGCTGCAAGGAGAGGAGGTTTAGGAGCTGCATAGATCAAGGTCCTATGCAAGGAAGCAGCCAGCAAGATACAGGCACTGCTGGGGTCTGGCGTGTTAACATCCTTCTCTCTGTAGGCAGGCATTGATGGGCAGAAGGAGCACAGTCATGCGAAGAAGATCCTGCTGGAGATGGGCGAGTTCTTTCAGATCCAGGTAGGAACGAGCAACAGCAGAAAATGGTCACCAGCTCCCCTCTTTCTTTGCCTTGGAGCCTTGTCATCCCTCCTTTTCTGTCCCCTTGCTCAGGATGATTACCTTGATCTCTTCGGGGACCCAAGTGTGACGGGCAAGGTTGGCACTGACATCCAGGACAACAAATGCAGCTGGCTGGTGGTTCAGTGTCTGCAACGGGCCACTCCAGAGCAGCGCCAGATATTGCAGGTACCCAAGAGGGTAGTAGGTCCCTGAACTGATAAGAAAGGGGACAGAGGCTCGGCACCTGTGGCTCAAGTGGCTAAGGCGCCAGCCACATACACCTAAGGTGGCGGGTTCGAATCCCCAGTCCGGGCCTGCCAAACAACAATGATGGCTGCAACCAAAAAATGGCCGGGCGTTGTGGCGGGCGCCTGTAGTCCCAGCTACTTGGGTTGCTGAGACAGGAGACTCGCTTGAGCCCAGGAGTTGGAGGTTGCTATGAGCTGTGATGCCATGGCACTCTACCCAGGGGGATAGCTTGAAGCTCTGTCTCCAAAAAAAAGAAAGGGGACAGAGGGCGGGCCTGTGGGTCAATGGGTAGGGTGCCGGCCCCCTATACTGAGGATGGTGGGTTCAAACCAGGCCCCTGCCAAACTGCAACAAAAAAATAGCCAGGCATTGTGGTGAGCGCCTGTAGTCCCAGCTACTCGGGAGGCTGGGGCAAGGGAATTGCCTAAGCTCAGGAGTTGGAAGTTGCTATGATAAAGTGAGATTCTGTTTCTAAAAAAAAAAAAACAAAGGGGACAGAGCAGTGGGTCTCAGCCAAGAGTGATTTCAATATAAGGAGACATTTGACAATGTCAGCAGACTTTTTTTTTGTCATCATAATCTGGGGGTGTATGCATGTGCTATAGGCATCTAGTGGGGAGAGGCCAAAGATGCTGCAAACATCATACAAGGTACAGAACACCTCCCGGAAACAGTTACCTGGCCAAAGATGTCAATAGTGCCAAAATGGAGAAACCCTGGGGTAGAGGAAACTGAAGTCTAAGCCAATATCTGAACATTTGGGATTGGGAAGGGGGTAAACTTGGTCTCTTAGATACCTAGAGACACTTGAAAACTGATGATGTGAATGGCTGTGGAAATGTTCTGGGGTGGCTAAACCCATTTTTCTCCCTCCACCCTTTCTAGGAGAATTACGGGCAGAAGGAGGCAGAGAAGGTGGCCCGGGTGAAGGCCCTGTACGAGGAGCTGGATCTCCCTGCTCTGTTCTTGCAGCACGAGGAGGACAGCTACAGCCGTCTTATGAGTCTCATTGAGCAGTTTGCGGCACCCCTGCCCCCGGCCATCTTCCTGGAGCTAGCACGCAAAATCTATAAGCGGCAAAAGTGACCTAGACATTACAAGGATGGGGAGAGGAAACTCAATAAATTATTGTGTAACCTTGTGTTTCTCTTCTTGCTGTAACTTGGTTTGGCTCCATCCAGAATGGCACGGTGGGGGGCAGGGTGGCTTGGCTGTAGGGAAGCCAGGAACCCCTGGGACCAAAAGCTAAAGATACATCCAAGCTGAAAGCGGTGACACAGGGAGACGTCAAGCGTTGGGGGCGGGGCGGACTAGGCCACGCCCAGCGTGGAGGGGTGCGGCTGCGCATCAACAGTGCTGTCCTATTGCCCCTCCCCTCTGTTCTGTGCCCCGCCGGGCGGGGACCGTCAGGGTCGCCGGCAAGCCAAAAGCCAGGAGCCGGTCCAGGAGGAACCTGGTGAGGAGGGCTCTCCCTGTGGTGTGGGTGGATGGAGAAGGGTGAGGGCATACGGGTTGGGTAGGACGGGGGAGCAGTAAAAATAGAGGGCAGGGTGGTGGCTGAATGATGGAGGCAAATGCAGAGAATGAACAGACACCACTCTCCCAAGGGGTGAGGGCATAGATTGGAGCCCAGCGGAAAACTAGATACCCTGGAGCTGGGAGTTGACATATTGACAGCTGCTCCAGCCCTCTCCGCTACAGACTCTCCCCCCGCTTTCCTGCATTAATCCACCAGACTCCGTGTGGTGCATCCCGTCTCCCCATTTCTGGGCATCTGGGCGGGGTCTCCCTTGGTCCTTTTCTTTGGGAAGGCAGGGCCAGATTGCTGCAGAAAGGACCATTCTGTGCCCTATCCTTTCCAGGCCCCTGCTCTCCCTGGGAGATCCAGAGATCAGACGCATCCTCTGACCCTCCCCTCCACTGGGGCGGGGCGGGGGTTACACTGGACTCTACCTGCAAACACTGCAGTGGAAACTGGCAGCCAGTTCATGGCGATTTGCATGCTATTTAAATATCATCCAGAATAGTCAGAGTCTTCCCAGGCCTGCTCCTGCCCTCAGTCACCTCAATGTCCTTCCAGCAGCTCATGTCCTTACTGGTTGGGTTTCACCACCCCTGTCTTCTAGGTCTGCACCTGTGGTTGCCAGATAGGTAGATGTGAGAGGCCCGATTCTCCTGGTTCTCTAGAGGCCATCTCATCACCACTGGTACCATGTTGTCGCCTCAGAGGGCTTTGCTCTGCAACCTCAATCACATCCACCTCCAGCACGTCTCCCTGGGCCTGCACTTGTCCCGCCGGCCTGAGCTACGGGAGGGGCCCTTGAGCACACCCCCTCCTCCAGGAGACACCGGGGGCAAGGAGAGCAGGGGCCCGTGCAGTGGGACCCTGGTGGATGCCAATTCCAACAGCCCAGCAGTGCCCTGCAGATGCTGCCAGGAGCATGGGTCCAGCTTAGAAAACCGGCAGGACCCATCACGAGAAGAGGAGGGGGCTGCCTCTCCCTCTGACCCGGGTTGCTCCTCCTCCCTCAGCTCCTGCTCAGATCTTAGCCCAGATGAGTCCCCGGTCTCAGTCTACTCTCGGAACCTCCCTGGTGATGATGAAGCCCACCCCCAGCCCAGTATCATTCCCTTGGAACAGGGCTCCCCACTGGCTTCAGCAGGCCCTGGCATCTGCTCCCCAGACAGCTTCTGCTGCTCTCCAGATTCCTGCTCTGGAGCATCCTCACCACCCAGCTCTGGTCTGGACTCGAACTGCAACACCCTGACCACCTGCCAGGACCTTCCTTCCCCAAGTCTGGAGGAAGAGGATGAGAGTGGGGAGCAGGATCTCCCTATCTCTGAGCTCTTAGAAGTGGATGATGGGAAAATCGATGCTGGGAAAACGGAACCCAGTTGGAAAATTAACCCTATTTGGAAAATTGACACAGAGGAAACTGAAGGTGGATGGAAAACCACTGAAAACGATATCTGTGGTTGGGAAATCAACGAAAATACTAACTCTAGCTGGAAAAGTGAATCTGGAAAATTCAACTCTGGCTGGAAAACCAACACAGGAATCAATGATTCCGGCTCGAAAACAGATTCAAGGAAAATTGATGGGGGATGGAGAAGTGACGTCAGCGAGGAGCCGGTGCCCCACCGGACAATCACGTCCTTCCATGAGCTGGCCCAGAAGCGCAAGCGGGGCCCGGGGTTGCCCCTGCTGCCTCAGGCCAAGAAAGATCGCAGTGACTGGCTCATAGTGTTCTCTCCGGACACGGAGCTGCCCCCCACTGGCTCGCTGGCCAGCTCCTGCGCACCTACTCGGGAAGTCACCACCTTCAAGGAACTCAGATACCGAAGCCGGGCGCCGCCCCCGCCAGTCCCGCCCCGAGACCCCCCAGCCGGCTGGGCTTTGGTCCCGCCCCGGCCTCCACCCCCGCCTGTCCCTCCCCGGAGGAAGAAGAACCGACCCGGGCTGCAGCCTATAGCGGAGGGACGGCCCGAGGAGGGCAGGGCCGGCAGTCCCGTGGCCGGCGAGGAGGCGCCTGCCGCGAAGGAGCCGGGGGAGGGCCGCGCGCAGGCAGGAGTCGCAGGTAAGGGCAGCGCGACTGGGGAGGCGGGCTGCGCTGCAGCCTCTGAGCTTCGGACCCGGTCCGTCCCCTCCACCCTGTGTTTTCCGCCTCCGGCCCTTCGCCCGGGAGCGCTTTGGGAAAGGGAGACTGGGCGGGTCTGGGCCGCGGGACTAACTCTTTGCTCCCTCTTTCTCCCGCCCCGCCCTGCCCCGCCTGCTGCCCGCCCCGCTACCTTCCCCCGGCCTGGTCCCGCTATAGCCGCAGCTGGCCAGCTCCGGCCCCCGCGGTCGCGGGTTTTCCGGCTCTCGGCCCACGGGCGCCCCCTGGCGGCGGGCGGGGCTGCGCGCGCGGCCGGGTCCCTGCACTTGGCGCCTCTGGCGGGGCCGCGCTCAAGGCTGCGGGGGCCGCACCTGCCGGTCCGCCTGTCCCCGGTGGGGGCCTATTCGCCGCCGCCGCGGGGAGCGCTGCCCTGCCTCGCCGGCCCTGAGCTGGCGCTGCTGCTGTCCCCGCTCTTCCCCAGAAGCAGCACCTTCCCCGCCACAGCTCCCCCGCCCCGCCAGGTACCCGCCCCCCCGCTGCCACCGCCACCACGTCCGCCGAAGGCCCCTCGCTGGACCCGGAGCCCGCCGCCTCCGCCCAGGCTACGTAAGACGGACGGGGCGAGGCTTCCCCCGTCCCCTCCCAGGTCCCTTCCGCCCTTGCCCAGCTCTGGCCACGCTCCGTCCGAGTTACCAGGCTCGGGCGGGTCCCAGCAAGTCCGCGGGTCCTCGTGGGGGGCGGGGCTGCTCTGCCTGCCTAGAGCCCGCCCTCCCGGTCCCCACACTCAGGGCTCCTCGGCATCCACGCTCAGAACGCCGAATTTGTGGGTCCGAGCGAGTCCGTGATCAAGGACTTGGGGTCACGACCTCTGTGGGAGTCCTTGGCCAGTGCGGGTCTGGCCCCGCTTTGTTCGGGAAGGGCGCTGGCGGAGCTCCCTGGAATTCCGGGCGCCAGAGGCCAAGCCGTCCCTATAGCCCTCCCGCAGCGTGTAAGGGGCTCCCTCCGCGCGAGGCTGCGCGGGGCCTCAGTGTCCCCTTCCTAGGGCTTTCGAGCCTTCCGAGCCTGGGGTCTTGCCTCCCTCCGTCTCTCCTCCTTTTCCGTCTGTCTGTTTGTCCATTGGTCCCGGGTCCCACGTGCTCAGGCCTCCAGGGGCCGGACGAAGGCGGGGGCGGGGCGTCGGGTGTCCCTCCCCCCTTGCCTAGGCGCAACCCGTTCTAAAGGCCCAGCCTGTCCCTCTGGGACTTTCGGGACCCAGGAGGTGGGAGCTGCGGCCTGAGGGGGAAAAATGGAGCGGGGTGGGGGCCGGAGAGTGCTGGGGTTCTGGCTCTCCTCTCCCCAAGACCCTTCAGGACAGGGGGGCTGCAGACCCGCAGGAGGTTACCTGTGCGGGAGGCCAGAGTCAGTGGAGTGACCCCTTGTCACCGCGCGCTACCTTCCTTACCCTAGTCCGTGGTTCCTGGTCGTTCGCCGGTGTCCCCGGGGCTCAGCGAATGTGGATGGCAGAAGCCCAGAGCGGGACTGGCCAGCTACAGGAGCAGAAGAAAGGTGCGACGCCCTGATGCCCGGCTTCTCCTCCTTCGCAGTCTCCCTGCGTACCCTGGTGTGTGGGGTGGGGGCGGCTCTGAGGCGTCTTCCCTCCCCGCCCGCCCAGGTCTCCTGGTCGCCGTTAGCGCCTCGGTGGACAAAATCATCTCACACTTCGGGGCTGCGCGGAACTTGGTTCAGAAGGTGAAGGCGGCAGGGAGGGGGGCTTCCAGGGCCCAGGGACAGTGGGCGGAGGTGGGTGGAGGCATCACCGGACACAACTGCATTGCCGCCTCCAGGCCCAGTTGGGGGACAGTCGGCTGAGCCCGGATGTGGGGCACCTGGTGCTGACCACCCTCTGCCCAGCGCTCCACGCCCTGGTGGCAGATGGGCTGAAGCCTTTTCGGAAGGATCTCATCACCGGGCAGCGCAGGAGCAGCCCCTGGAGCGTGGTCGAGGCGTCGGTGAAGCCAGGTGAGCTAGGAGGGCGGGGACCAGACGTGGCAGGGCTGGAGCCTGCTGACCACGCCCCACCGTGTCCTCAGGCTCCAGCAGCCGAGCCCTTGGAGCCCTGTACAGCCAGGTTAGCCGCCTGGCCCCGCTGAGCAGCAGCCGCAGCCGCTTCCACGCCTTTATCCTGGGCCTCCTCAAGTGAGTGGCGATCTTTCCTCCCACTGCCCCTCCTTTGACCTGGGGAACTCAGCTGCTTTGCGGGTGGGGACACAGTAGTGGTGCCCCATGTCTTCAGGAGATTGCCCTCTCCCAGTGTCATCTGCAGCCTTGAACTTACGTTCTTTCCCCCCAGCACCAAGCAGCTGGAGCTGTGGTTTTCCAGTCTCCAGGAAGATGCAGGTCAGAGGCTCAGATGGGAAGGATGGTGGTTGCTGGGTTGGGACAGGGATCGCTTCTGCTGGTTTCTACCTGTGCCAGAATGGAGTTAATCCCGATCTCTAATCTTATTCCTCTTCTGCTTACATGTCTTCTAAGAAGTCTCATTGCCCATAGGAAGACCTTGAGCCTTGCCTGGCCTTTGCCCTCTGCCTTTACCTTGAGATCCAAGTTCTCCCTGGTCTAGTCAGCAGTCTAGTCCTTGCTGCCCCAGGACCTGCCAATGCAGCTCCCCCAGCTGGAGCAGGCCTCCTGCTCTCCTCTTCCTCACTAACTTGCATTCAGCCTAGCCTGTGAGTCCTTCCTCTGTGAGGCCTCACACCCTGTTTGGGAGTGTCCCTGTGCTGCCTGCCTCCTTCTCTCTGGCCTTTGCACTGTTACTCAGCTCCTGTCACTGTTATACTTGTGTCTTCCTTTCTAGGCTAGGTTCCACACAGGCAGGGGAGTATCCCACCGTGTCCCTTCTTTCCCTGCCCCAGTGCCCAGCACAGAGTGAGGCCTAGGAGTGCAGATGTGGGCATGGGGGTGGGGTTCTCCGGGCCCAGGCCCAGGGCAGGAGCTGAGGTTGCCCTGCTCTTTTCCAGGCTTGCTGTCCCTCCTGTACCTCCCCACAGGATTCTTCTCCCTGGCCTGCAGTGGCTGTCCCTCTCTGTCCACAGAGTTGCTGCTCCTGCTGCAGCCATTGTCAGTGCTCACCTTCCACCTGGACCTCCTTTTCGAGCACCACCACCATCTGGCCCTGGGCCCAACCCAGGCACCTGTGCCCCCAGGCCCACCTCCAGCCCTGCAGCAGACGGTGCAGGCTATGCTGCACTGGGGTGGGCGTTTGGCTCAGAGCCTTCGGGGTACTCCTAGGGAGGCTGCTCCAGGCTCCTTGGTACCCCCAAGCGCTCCCACACCTGGCAGCTGGTGGGAGCAGCTGACCCATGCCTCTCGGGTCTATGCCTCTGGGGGCACGGAGGTCTTCTCTCTTCCCCGGTGGGGATTTGGACGTCAGGGAACTGCCACCAAAGTTGCACAGGAGAGACCCCCACCTACAGAGGAAACAGCACCAGGCGGAGGCGTGTGGCTGGGGAGGCTGTTTGGAGTGCCTGGGGGCCCTGCAGAGAATGAGAGTGGAATTCTGAAGTCCAGGTAGTAGGCTGCCTTGTCCCTTCTGTTACCTGACTCCCTTTCATTCTCCCAGGGTCTCACCTGAAACCCTTTGTTATTTGGTAGTGCTCTCATGGAGATAGTCTGTCTTTCTACAGCTGGGAGCTAGAAAGGGTTACAAATGGTTGGATTTAATGGTTACCAAGTGCCTACATGTTTTCAGTTTTGTCTTTTGGCCCTCAGGGTTTAAAATACAGTCATCCCTTGACATCTGTAGGGGATTGGTTCTAGAACCCCTGCTCTTGTGACACCCACACATGGGCATGTATCAGTCACCCTGCAGGGCCTGGTTTGCAGAAAGTCAACTTTCAGCATACGTTCGGGTTTTGCACCCCAAGAATACTGTATTTCTGATCTGTGTTTGGTTGAAAAAAGCTCACATATAAGTGGATCCACGCAGTTCAAACACATGTTGTCTCAGGGCCAACTGTATTTACTATCTGGCCCTTTACAAAAAAGAAACAACTTGCTGACCCTGTTCTAGGGCTTGACCATTGGTGGCTCTTTAGTAGCTTCAGGTATGCTAGTGAATTGGATTTCTGTGAGCCGCATAGACCCTGCTGATTCCATACATTCCATGTGACTTTTGGTCTTGTAGACCTTTGTTGTCATCTCCTTAGCCACCCTAAAGGTACCTATGTCTCACAACAGCCACTCTGCTCTCAGTAGTGACCAACCCTGACCCCTGGAACATGGTTGGGGCCCCTCAGCCTTTCCCTCCCTCCAGACTCCTGGGTTCTTGAGTTTTGTTTCCAGAGGTGGGTGACCCCTGTTGACCCTATGTGCTTTCTTTCAGGAGGCCATCTAGCTGGTTGCCCCCGACAGTAAGTGTGTTGGCTCTGGTGAGACGGGGGCCAGCTCCTGAGACTCCTCCTGGAGAGCTGAAAGCCTTGGTGCCCAGCACAGTGCAGACCCACAGGTCAGGAGGGTGGGAGACTGAGCCAGTGAAGACTGTGTGTGGGTTTGTGTACATTCCTATCTTCACAAAGCAGGTGGCAGGTAGTGTGAGAGACCTGACCTTAGTTTGCATTGCATCTTTGCTGTTGTTACTGGTGTGACACCAATTTCTGTGAGCCTTAGTTCCTTTTTCTATAAAAAGATGATACTTTGTAATACCTTTGTTATAATTGTTGTGAAGACTAAACATGATACTTTTTTTTTTTTGGAGACAGAATCTCAAGCTGTCACCCTGGGTAGAGTGCCATGGCGTCATAGCTCACAGCAACCTCCAACTCTTGGTCTTAAGCGATCCTCTTGCCTCAGTTTTTCTATTTTTAGTAGAGACAGGGTCTTGCTCTTGCTTAGGCTGGTCTCCAACTTGTGAGCTCAAGCAATCTACTTGCCTCAGCCTCCCAGAGTGCTAGCATTACACTAGGACCCAGTGTGCCCAGCCTTTTTTTTTTTTTAAAAACTTTGTCACCCTCGGTAGAATACTATGGCATCACAGCTTACAGCAACCTCCAACTGTTGGGCTTAGGTGATTCTCTTGCCTCAGCCTCCTGAGTAGCTGGGATTATAGGTGCCCGCCACACGCCCAACTATTTTTCTGTTGCAGTTTGGCAAGGTTCAAACCTGCCACTGTTGGTATATGGGGCTGGTGCCCTAACCACTGAGCCACAGGCACCACCCCCAGCCTTTTTTTTTTTTCCTTGAGACAGAGTTTTTACTCTGTTGCCCTGGAAAGAGTGCCGCCATAGCATCATAGCTCATAGCAACCTCAAATTTCTGGGCTAAAGTAATCCTGCCTCAGCCTCCTAAGTAGCTGGGACTACAGGTGCCCGCCACAATGCCCAGCTATTTTTATTATTTATTCATTTATTTTTTAAATTTAGATTTTTTTATTATTTATTTATGTATTTTATTTTTTGTTTTTGGTTGGGGCTGGGTTTGAACCTACCACCTCTGGTATATGGGGCCAGTGCCCTACTCCTTTGAGCCACAGGCACTGCCTACCCAGCTATTTTAGCTATTTTTTAGAGATGAGATCTTGCTCTGGCTCAGGCTGGTCTTGAAACTGTGAGCTCAGGTGATCCACCCACCTCAGCCTCCCAAGTGCTGGGATTACAGATATGAGCCACCGTGCCTGACTAGGTTTTCTATTTTTAGTAGAAATGGGGTCTTAGTCTTGTTCAGGCTGGTCTTGAACTCCTGAGCTCAACCAACCCACCTGCCAGATTGCTAAGATTACAGGTGTGAGCCCCCATGCCTGGTCTGATTAAACATTTTATAAAAGCATTTGGTGCATAGTAGGTACTCTGAGGTGGTCTTTTGTTATTATGTGTACATGGAGGGATTGTATATCCACTTATTGGGGTCTTCTAATCTGGCACCAGGGGCTGCTCTTACTTTGGGGTCCTATTTCTTTTGGATTATTTAAGTTGATTGAATTAAGCATCTTGATTTTTTTCATACTGGGCAGTATTTTTCAAGTTTAGTAATGTGTTGCTGATGGAGATACATTCTGATAAATGCACTGAGGCAACTTCATGGTTTTGTGTACATCACAGAGAGCAGTTAACCCCCCTCATGTGGGGCAGCCTCCTATCCTGTAGGCTGTGTGGCATTGCCTGCTGCTCCTAGCCTGGAAGTCTATACAGTGTGTATAGACAGTGTGTATGAGTACTGTAAGCATCTGTGAGACAGTGGTAAGTAAGCATGTGTGTATCTAAACTTCGAAAAGTTGGCTTGGCGCCTGTGGCTCAAGTGGCTAAGGCACCAGCCACATACACCTAAGGTGGCGTGTTCGAATCCAGCCCGGGCCTGCCAAAATAACAATGACGGCTGCAATCAAAAAAATAGCCAGGCGTTGTGGTAGGCACCTGTGGTCCCAGCTACTTGGGAGGCAGAGGCAGGAGACTTGCTTGAGCTCAGGAGTTGGGGGTTGCTGTGAGCTGTGATGCCACAGTACTCTACCTAGGGGGATAGCTTGAGGCTCTGTCTCAAAAAAAAAAAAAAAGAAAAAGTTATGGTTAAAAATATGGTGTTAGGCCTAGTGCGGTGGTGGCTCACTCCTGTAATTCCAGCACTCTGGGAGGATCTCTTCAAGACCAGCCTGAATGAGAGCGAGACCCTGTCTCTAAAAAATAGCTGGGTGTGGCTCGGTGCCTATAGCACAGTGGTTATGGTACCAGCCACATACACTGAGAGTGGTGGGTTTGAACCTGGCCCGGGACAGCTAAACAACTGCAACAAAAAAAAAATAGGTGGATGCCTGTAGTCCTAGCTAATTGGGAGGCTGAGGCAAGAGAATCGCTTGAACCCAAGAGTTTGAGGTTGCTGAGAGCTGTGACACTACAGCACTCTACCGAGGGTGACATAGTAAGACTGTCTCAAAAAAAAAAAAAAAAAGCTGGGAGTTATGGCAGGCACCTATAGTCCCAGCTACTTAGGAGGCTGAGGGAAGAGGATCACTTGAGGCCAGGAGTTTGAGGTTACTGTGAGTTACATTGCTCACAGGGTGACAAAGTAAGACTTTGTCTCAACAAAACAAAATACAGATGAGTGTGGTGGCTCGTGCCTGTAATTCCAGTACTGTGGGAAGTTGAGGAGGGAGAATTGCCTGAGCCCAGGAGTTCGAGACTTACCTGACTGAGAGTGAGACCACAACTCACAAAAAAATGAAAAACCCACTGGGCACCTCGGCGAGTGCCTCTAATCCTAGAGGCTTCCAGAGGCTGAGGCAGCTGGTTGCCCACAGCCTGAGCCTGAGGTTTCAGTGAGCTACGATACCATTGCACTCTATTCAGGGCACAGGGTGCACTCTTGTCTCAACAACAACAACAACAAAAATACAGTGCTATGATCTAAACAACCCCTGTCGTGTGTGTGTGTGTGTGTGTGTGTGTGTGTGCTGCCCCCGATGTCATCATGTCATGCAGGACTGCACTATGTGCTGATCCATGCACTGGGGGGAGGGACACAAAGTTAAATTTATGGGAGTCCAAATGAGCAATTAGAGTTAAATGTGGTACAGACTAGGAAAGAAAGGCTGAGTCCTTTGAGGCAGCAGACAGGGTTTCTTCCTCAGGCTTGAGGATTGAGGAGGCCTCAGTGATGATGTAGGCTGTGCATCCAGCAGGAGGAGCAGGAGGCAAAGGTGGAGAGGACGGAGTGCAGTAGGTGAGGAACTGTGGTGTGTGACAGGTTGTGGCTGGAGGAGGTTGACGGTGGCAACAGCAAGGCTGGCAGGGTCAGTAAGCCTGCTAAAGTCTGGACCTTTTCCTGAGATAGTGGGAGCCTTCAGATGGTCTTCAGTCTAGGAATGACATGTTTGCTGTGGGGTAGAAATTTCTGTCGTGTGGAGAATGGGCCTTGGGAGGAAGCCAAGTGAGATTACATGTGTATGCAGTGGTTCAGAGAGAGGACAGAGGCCTCAGTGAGGATGGTGGCAGGTGATTTTTTTTTCTTTTTTTTATGGTGGCAGTAAATTTTTTTTTTTTGAGACAGGAGCCTCAAGCTGTCTCTCTGGGTAGAGTGCCCTGGCATCACAGCTCACAGCAACCTCCAACTCCTGGGCTCAAGTGAGTCTCCTGCCTCAGCCTCCCCAGTAGTGGGACCACAGGCGTCTGCCACAATGCCTGGCTATTTTTTGGTTGCAGCTGTCATTGTTGTTTGGCGGACCCGGGCTGGATTCGAACCCACCACCTTGGGTGGACATGGCCACTTGAGCCACAGGCCCTGAGCCAGTAAATTTTGAAGAGAAAGAGTAGATGGGATATAGGAGATACAAACACCAAACAAATTTTGGTGTTCGGTTGGATGTGAAGAGTGAGATGCTTAGTTTCTACCAGGAGCAACTGAGTGGATGGTGCGGTTGTTTGTCACTACAGGAGACATAGAAGGAGAGAGTGGTTTGGATGGTTAAGAGTCATGGCCAGGTGCGGTGGCTCATGCCTGTAATCCTAGCACTCTGGGAGGCTGAGGTGGGTGGATTTCTTAAGCTCACAAGTTTGAGATCAGCTTGAGCAGGAGTGAGACCCTGTCTCTACTAAAAATGAAAAACTGAGGCAACAGGATCACTTGAGCCCAAGATTATGAGGTTGCTGTGAAATATGCCATGGCATTCTACCAAGGGTGACAAAGTGAGACTCTGTCTCAAAAAAAAAAAGAAAAAAGACCTGTAATCCTAGCATTTTGGGAAGCAGAGGTGGGGGATTCCCTGAGCTCACCGGACCCTGTCTCTAAAAATAGCTGGGCCTGATGGCGGGTGTTTATAATCCCAGCTACTCAAGAGGCTGAGGCAAGAGAATCACTTCAGCCCAAGAGTTTGAGGTTGCTGTGAGCTATGATGGTATGGTACTCTACCAAGTGTGACAAAGTGAGACTGTGTCTCAAAAGGAAAAAAAAAAAGAGAGAGAGAGGCCAGGAGTTCGGAGTTAGCATGTGGACAGGGTGTCCTGGATCCCCTCTAGAACCCAGTCAGTGTTCACTGAGGTGAGCCACCAAGGACACCCCATAGAGTGGGGGATGACCTAGTCTGGGGACAGCTGGGTACCGCCACCTCAGGTCATCCCACTGTCTCCCTCTGGCTCTCCTCAGGGCAGTTCGGGCTCTCTGTGACCACATTGCTGCAGGACCGGACCAGTTGAGCTTCCGCTGCGGGGAAGTGCTGCGTGTTATTGCCACAGTGGACGAGGACTGGCTGCGCTGTGGGCGGGATGGCTCGGAGGGGCTGGTGCCTGTTGGGTATACCTCCCTCGTTCTCTAGCGATGAGCCTTTCTTTCCCTATACATGTTTCTCTCCTGTTACCTGGGAATGGAATGGCCGATGAATAGTAATCCATGTAAACCTGCCATCCCAGGGGTTTTTTCCCTGTTGACAAAATGGCATTTCTTCTCATATCCATTTCTACCAATATTTAAAATAAATTTTCCTTCTTTCCTCCTGCCCATCTGTAAGGTGAAATCTGCTCTTCCAAATATATAAAAAGGAATTGCCCTCCTGCAATCTCTTTCCTTTTTCTCATCTGTGTAAGGACTTCTTATCTGCAAGACGGAAATCCAGCCCTCTTCTCTTCATGCACAAGTGGACTATGCCAGCACAGCATAGGCCTTGGCCCCTGAGCTAGAAGGCTCCCAGCCCCCTTCTGTGTATGTATCCCCACTCTGCCTCCCTCTGCCTGTGTTGATGATGTGTTCATGCTGCAGTATTTGCCAAGCCTGATACCCCTGGCGGGTGACCTGTGCTGGTGATCTGCCTCTTCTGTCCCAATAAAGTGTGGGAGCTGAATGTGTGTGTCACTGTGGGTTTCAGGACATAGGGGACATGAGGGAGGGGAGTAAAGACCTCTTTTTTTTTTTGAGACAGAGCCTCAAGCTGTCTCCCTGTGTAGCCCTGGGTAGAGTGCCGTGGCATCACAGCTCATAGCAACCTCCAACTCCTGGGCTTCAGTGAGTCTCCTGCCTCCACCTCCCAAGTAGCAGGACCACAGGTACCCACCACAATGCCTTGCTATTTTTTTTGGTTGCAGCCATCATTGTTCTTTGGCGGGCCCAGGCTGGATTCGAACCCGCCACCTTAGGCATATATGGCTGGCGCCTTAGCCACCTGAGCCACAGGCACCGAGCCAGTAAAGACCTCTTATGTGAGGACCCAGGCAGATGCTCCCTTCCTAGCCTAGGTTCAGTTCCTGTCCCCTAAGGGGTAGAGAAGGGGCAGACTGGTTCCTGACTCATTAAGTGCTCCCTGGGTAGAAATGATAAGAGCCTAAGTAGATACGGGGAAGACAGATTTAGCCCTAGAAATTGTGTTTACTAGATTAGTTTCTGAAGGAAAGACTTAAGAGGTGCAAGAAATGTCATATTTTTACTTTTTAGTACTACCTATTTAATATCACTCTGGTGATACAATTTCAAGTAAAAGGAAAACAAACTTACTTTTTTAGGAGTCTTTTTTTTTTTTTTTTGAGACGGAGCCTCAAGCTGTCCCCCTGGGTAGAGTGCTATGGCATCACAGCTCATAGCAACCTCCAACTCCTGGGCTCAAGTGAGTCTCCTGCCTCCGCCTCCCAAGTAGCTGGGACTACAGGCG
>CAUYQV010196423.1:0-31560 GCA_963574575.1 Galagoides demidoff | reverse complement strand
GTGACCCTTGGTGGGGGGTCAAGCCTGGAGGCCAGGGCTGGCCTAGAGCAGAGATGACCAGTTCGGTTTCCTAAAGCAGGTGAAGTCGGCAGTGAGGGAGGAGCATCCACCCAGGAAGGAGTGCTGCAGAGGGCTGGAGAGCTGGACGTGGCACTCGGAGGCAGTTCAGGCCTAGAAGGTCCTCAGCACACCGCTGGTGGTTGCCGCCATGGGGATGGATGAGATCCCTCAGGGAGGGTGTGCAGGGTGAGAAGAGAGATGACTAGGGTAAGGTCCCTGCCCTCTAGAAGCTCACAGTCTAGTTGTGTTCATGTGCAAGTCATCTACCCCCAGCTAGATTGTAAGCTCCTTGAGGGCAGTTACCACTTCACACACAGCAGTCCCTCGCCAACCATGGGGGTTATGTTTCTGGAAAACCCCTGGGGCAGGAGAAGTCAGGCTCGAGGAATTTAGGACCTTACTGGGGAAAAAATAGGGTTAGGGGAATGAAGTCACCAGTGAACTTGTGAGATCATCGTATTTTTACATTGATATAAAGAAAAATGATTAACAGCATATTCAAAACATTGAATATCAGTGACACATTATCAACATACACTTAAACTAACGAAATAGATTTTACAATATTATTTTCATTTACCATCAGCCCCTTTAATAGAGCTCACCCCTTCACAATTGTAACAATGTTTGTAAATGTGTTTTTGCACTGCTGGAAAAAACACACTTGCTAAGAGTCATTTTCTTCCCTATGTTTTTCCATCCAATTGTTTAATGCATTTTGTTTTTTGTGTCTCTGAGCTACTGACTCCTATCTCTTCATCCCACCTGCCTGGGGACGAAGCCCACACCAGGCGAGAGCGTGTTTCTACAGTCTGATCCATTCCAAACCCCTCTCCTCTCCTTGGCTGCCACTTCACCACACTCCTCTTTCCAGCCTCTGGGAGGAATTCATCAACTCCCCAAAGGAGTGGGCAAAGAATCCTGACCTTGGATTCACTGTGACTTCTGAAGGAGTACGCAAACACGAAGCTGTCAGTGACAGAATTTGGCATCTTTCTTTGGGAGACCCTAGTTCACTCACTAGCTCACAGCAGATACTCAAAGAACTCTCATTGAACTGAACAATTTCCTAGTCCAAGTAAAGGATGTAGATTTCTTTCTCTCTCTTGCCATTGACTGCTTCAAATGACTATGACACCTTCACACAGCATAGACACTGAAATATTTGTAAGCACATTTCATTTTCACTTCGGGCAGGTCGTGCTGATAAGGGGCAACTAATAGATGCCATCTGTCTGTGCTCACTAAGGCAACTATGGGTTCCACATGACCTGCTGTCAGTAGACTCAAAAGACAGGACCTGCTAGTAAAGGAATTCTCCATCTTGTCCAGTCAGACCACTCGAATAAAACAAAAGAACTACTAAGGATTCCCCCGTGTACATTATGACACAAAGGTTGTCACCTTGACTAAATGGGAGGCCTATAACTGTTTTTGATGAGACACTAACAAAACAATATCTTTTACACGAAATAATATTACATTTCCACAGCACTTTACAGTTTGTAGCACACTTTCAAGTACATTTTTATCTCCTTGTTTTTCTTCACGGCAACTCTGTGAGGTGGCCACTGATATCTCCATTTTGCAGATGAAGAAACTGAGGCTTACCCTAAGGAAGGGGCCAAAAGAGGGCAACTCACTAGTTAAATTTGAGTTCTCCTCCCCAATCCCCACCATGCTGTTTCCAATTGGGTTACCACTAGAAAAATAAAAATGAATTGCAATGCTGTTTCGTTGCTATGTGGTTGCCAGTGCCTGTGAGGCAGCCCCACCACAAACTTCCCCATTGTCCCCGTCCCCAGCTGTCTTCCTCATCCACCACTCATGCCACAAGTTAATACCAGCCTGGCCCCTGAAGACAGGGTCGCCACATGCACCAGGAACGGTGTTCAGCACTTCACGAGCATGGCCTCCTTTCATCCTCAACAATCCTCACATCTAGATGAGGAAGTTGAGAGAGGTTAAGCACTGTGCTGGGGTCACAGGGCTGTGAGTAAAAGAACCCGGGCTGAAGCGAGTCTGCCCAACTTCACGGTCTTCATCGCCATGGCTTCCCGCCAGTTCATGATCAGTAAGAAGCAGGACTGAACTTTCAACCCAGGTCATCTGATTCTAGATTCTTGGGTAATCTTCTAAGGAAGCAAAACACAGGCATGGGGTAATAAATCCCTGGAGACCCACCACCAGCCCAATCTCACCAAGTCCCCTGAGAAATACTCACAATGATCCTGTTTTCAGAGACACAGAGACAGGCTCAGCTAGTGAAACTAACTTGACCAAGGTTATATGCCCAGAACAGGACAGTGCCAGGATTCCAACCCAGGTTCAGTTCCTGGCCAGCAGAGCAGTCCCAAGGAAGAGCCTCACCAGCTTGAGAGGGGGTCACCCTCCCAGCTGAGCACCAAGGCTCAGGAGGACCCTGAAGGGTAAAGCTTCCCCTGGGGGCCCTAAACTGGATGAAAGTTATATCGCCTGACATCATGATTAAGCCCCAAATAGCCCCAAATCCTCTGTAAGAAAAACAAATCTGTATTTTTCAATGAATTTGCTGAAGCATATCACTTTCAATTGCAGAGAACCAAAGACTTCCAACCAAGGAAGTGGGGACTGGGTTCACTCATTCACTTTATGGGACCTATATAACCAACTGACAAAGGGGAGAAAGCCCAGCGAACTCCAGCCAAGAAAACACAAGGTCAAATTTTACAGGAGGTTCCAGTAAAAATTAAAAGTAAGGCTGCAGAGACAGAAAGTAAACTAGACGTTGCCAGGGGCTGGGGGAGAGGAGCATGGCAGTAACTGCTTAATGGGCACAAGTTTCAACGTCTTGGATCTGGACAGAAGCGATGGTTACACAATGCTGTGCAGAAACTAAATGCCGCTTAATGGCACACTGGCTAGAGGTTAATTTCATGTTCTGTGTACTTGATCTCAAATTTTTAAAAGGGGAGGGGAAGAATGCTACACACACTAGGCGTAGCCCCTGACAGAGCCTCAGGAAGGGTTTGCTGCACAAGCCAGCCCCTCAGTTCTGTACTTGTGGATACAGAGACTCTTAGGTCATGGAGTGCTCAGCACCAGAGTCAAGTGTATGCACGGCTGTGTGTGTGTGTGTGTGTGTATGTGCCTCTGCTCCCTTGCACCACTGTGCCTGTCCACGTGCATTTCCACAATGGACAGGGGTAACTTCAGAATTACGTTATTCCATCTTGACTCATTTGTTTAGTAAATTGCTACACCTTCCAAATTTGACAGTAGTAATAATAATTGTGAAGAAAATGATAATGATAACAGTGTTATTATGCCTATTCTTAAATAATGGCAGGTGCCATCTACTGAGGGACTGCTATGAGCCAGGCAGCCCAGTTTGTGTCTTGCACACATCAAGCCATTCGTGCTCACAGCAACCATGAGAAAGGAAGGCTCTCCATCTGTCAGGAGAGGAAGCTGACGGAGGATCACAAGGCCAAGGTCACATGTCAGTAACGACAGAGACAGAGTTGTAATTAGGTCTGACTGACGCTTATGGTTTGGCAGGGGAAGGAACCAATAATCAGGGGTCCAAATTATAGGGGGAAAGTCTTAGAATATTAAAAAAGCCTTTTTAAAGGACACATAATAACTTTAGCCAGAAATAACCACCATTAATACTCTAACACATTTACTTCTAATTGTTTCTAAGTCTTTTACGCAGTTGAAATAAAGCTGGAGTTGCAATTTGGTATACTGTTTTCCCCACATCTTGACCATTCCCCATTTATGTCACTTTGAAGAGTTATAGAACACTCCGTCCCAGGGAGGCCGGAGCTAAACTTAATGTTGAGCCTGGAGGTGCTTTTCTTTCATTTTTGCATATAAATAAAGCTGCAGTGAAGACATTTGTCCATCTACTTTCTCCGAATTTATAGGTACTATGTGTTTTTTAAGGACTTTTAGATTCTAGTTGTACACTTCCTTATCTAGAACCCTGGCTGGGCAAGAGCATCATTTTTGGAGGCATGTCTCACTCATGCCGGGCGAAGACCAGACGCTCCAGGATGGGAATGGGAGTCTCTGTGGTGACTCTGGCCTTACCCACTGTGCCAGAGCCAATGCTCCTGTTCCCTTCCCCTCTTCTTGCCTGACTGCACAGATACAGTCTTGACCACTGGCCAGCAGCGTGGAGGTCTGCTGGCGGTAATCAAACTGTAGCATGAAGGTAGCCTCCACTTTTGCGATTTCTACCATACCCACAGGCTACCTGCACTATTATTAACATAATATTTTTTCTTTCTTTTTTTTTTTTTTGTGAGACAGAGCCTCAAGCTGTCCCCCTGGGTAGAGTGATGTGGCATCACAGCTTACAGCAACCTCCAACTCCTGGGCTCAAGCGAGTCTCCTGCCTCAGCCTCCCAAGTAGCTGGGACCACAGGTGCCTGCCACAATGCCCAGCTATTTTTTGGTTGCAGCCGCCATTGTTGTTTGGTGGCCCAGGCTGGATTCGAACCCACCACCTTAGGTGTATGTGGCCGGTGCCTTAGCCGCTTGAGCCACAGGTGCTGAGCCATATTTTTTCTTTAAACTCAGCTGACTTTTTGATTTCTTGAATCAACTTCATAAAAAAGGAAGATATATCTCTTTATAGTAAATGGGAAAAAAGTATCTTTTCACGGATAGAAGAAAAAGGCTAAAAAGTGAGTATGACGAAAACAAAACAAGATCAACACTGTGGACTCCTCCTTCAGACTCAGGCCTCTGTTGAACGGTGTCACGGAGGTATTAAATCCCTATCAGTGCCAAAATCAGGCTCTCTCCTCGACTAAATCACAAAGATGGAAAAGAAATTGAAATAAGACTTTCTCACCATGTGATTCGTTGTTATTTAACACCACGCTTAGGTAACACACACAAACACTTGGTGCCAGTCCCCCTGGAAAACAGGGATCTGGTTCAGCCTTCTCCATTTACACATGAATAAAAAAGCCCCAGAGTTAAGTGACAGCCCTTTGTCACGCTCAAGCCTGCCAGCAAGGCAGAACCAAGAATCTAGGTCTGTTGGCTTCTAAGTCTTATTTGATAGCTCTTTGAAAACTTCATTTTTAAAAAAATGTTGGGCAGTGGTGTATAGGGAGAGAGAAATAGATTTTCACTTTGATCTTTCTTTATCATATCCCAAAGCGTGTTATGAGAGACAAGATTAAAGAAACAAGCATTTCTGTCAAAACAAATGAACAAATAAAACAGATTTCAGTCAACAAGTTAAATATTGACCACAACTTCTGTGCCAGACCCTAGGCTGTAATGCTGGACCTATAAACTGAGAACCGGAGACAGCGTCCTGCCCCCACCCTCAACACGGCATCTATGTGGGGCAATGTTTGCACTAGAAGTGACCTTTGTGGATTGATCATTACTTCAATCCGCTGCTTCACAAACTTGTATGAGCACTTACTATGTGTCAGATTTCCATAAAGGATCTTCATGGGAATGTTGATGGCCCCTTCCAGTTACTCTGAGGACTATGCTTACTGCTATGATTCAAACATAAGAAAGGCAGGATTTAAAAATATCACTCGGATCAGTTATAGGGAAGTGTTTTATAAAACTGATGCTGAACATCTTAATGAAGGATACAATTTTAAAAGCATTAAACTGTTTAGGAACTGTTACTAATAATAGCTCACAAGCAAACCAATCCTGTAATAATGAACCATTAACTAATACTTATTGGAACTCATGATATACTTGGCACTATGCTAAACACTTT
Organism: Galagoides demidoff; assembly: GCA_963574575.1. NCBI lineage: Eukaryota > Metazoa > Chordata > Mammalia > Primates > Galagidae > Galagoides > Galagoides demidoff. The sequence goes on along the minus strand of CAUYQV010196423.1, from coordinate 25,751 downwards.
TGCACACACTGGCTCCCTTCGACTTCACAAGCATCCTGACCAGCTGCCACATCCAGCTTAAGATAGAGGAGAGGTTCAGCAACTTTTTCAAGATCACACAGATAACAGCTGAGACCTAGATACAGATCCAGACAGCTTACTGAACATGAATGCTTTCCAAAGTGAGAATGGCATACTTACTAAAGGAAAGGTAAGTTGGTTGAAACTTCTGTCACTTTCATTATTCTCACAAAAAAGAAGGAAAATTTTAAAATGCCCTCAAAACTTAACTACTAGTTTACCCTGCAGTCCTCAATTCCCAGGCTGAAGACTGATCCTGGTCTGTGGCCTATTGGGAACTGGGCTGCACACCAGGAGGTGAACCAGGGAGACTTCATCTGCATTTACAGCTGCTCCCCTTTGCTTCCACTGGTGTCTGAGCCCCGCCTCCCATCAGTTCAGTGGCAGCATTAGATTCTCAGAGGAGCACAATCCCACTGTAAACTGCACATAGGAGGGACCTATTCCCGGGGTCCCACTGATTCTGCATTGTGGTGCCTTGTATAATTATATCATTGTATGTTATAATATAACGATACTGGCATTAAAGTGCACAATAAGTGTAATGTACTTGAATCATCCCCAAACCATCCCTTCTGCCCCTATCCTGTGGAAAATTGTCTTCTATGAAACTGGTCCCTGGTGCTGAAAAGGTTGGGGATGGTGGAGTTCACCCATTTATCAGCAGTTAACAAACAGGTGATGGTGACAGCTCCCAAACTTTGCTGGGCTTCACCATCAGCATCACTGGGGGACTGCACTGAGCACACACTGCTGGGCCCCACCCACAGCTTCTGATCTGTGAATCGGGGGTGGTGCCTGAGGAGCTGCATTTCTAACAAGCTCCGGGGCAAAAGTGATGCTGATGGCCTGGAGACTACGTTTTGAGAAACACCAGGTTATGGGTTTTAGAGTTAGCATGGGTCAGAACCTTGATTTATCCATTTGCTTTATGTGTGATCTTGGGCCAGTCAAAAAGGATGAATCCCACATCTATATAGAAGAATGTCGCCAATAGATAAAAATCATTATGAGAATTACATTGAATGAAATTGTGTGATCTCTATGATAAATTTCCAAATACCTGGCTCATCGTAGGTATTCAACAAGTTGGCTGTGTTACTATTATTGACAAATGATCCCCTAGGGAGGAGAATCCACCATAAAATCTTCTACAACGTGCTTTTTGCAGATAGAAAAAAATAAAATTATACTTTGGGGATAATGCTATCTCATCCCCAAAATTTATAATTGTGTTTGTCTTCTCTATGCATCCCAATGTTGGAGAATGGTGGCTGATGAAAAAGGCAAGTGTGTGGTGGAATCTCATCACAGCCAAATACTGGTGGCTGAGAGGGCTGCTCTTCCCAGGACCCATCACATGGAGCAGAATTTGAGGGCAAAACTACAGGTGCTTGAGGGGAATCTGAGCTCACTGGAAGCCAATAGCAGAATTAGTAGTTATCAAATAATAATATAATTGCCTGGGCTTTTTAAAGCACATTACTGTTAAGTCTGCAGCAGACACACCAGTCCCCTATTCCACCTGTGGCCACCGCAGACAGTTTCAATGCCATAGGGCTCCCCACCTCAACTCAGGCACTGGGCATCCCTCTGCCTGGGACTCTCTGGTAGTGAACAGCCATGCATGGGGCAGGGTGAACGTGCTTGGGAGTTAACATCACCAGAAGGAATTGACAAGAAATGAGGAGCATGAGCTAGTGGACAAACAGCCCCAGCTTTCTTGACCCCTGATGGAACAGTTGTCCAAAGTGCTTTAGTGTCTCTCCAAGGTCCCAGGCACAATACCAGCTCAGGAAAGATGTTTTACATGGAAGTGATCCAGTCCTCAATAGCAGTTGAGATGTTCAGCTCCCTTCCAACTCTGGCAGGCTACTCCTCTAACAGGCCTATCCTATTTCAGGCCTGCCAGTGTATGAAGACAAGCATCGGGTAGCAATTCAAACTACTGAACAACATTATTAAACACCAACAAATGCTGATCTTCAAGAGGGAATTCCTTTCAAGAGGGAGTTAGGGAGCCAACGCCCCTAACTCCTGGTTACAGAAGGCCCCAACAAAGCACTGACAGTTGGCTTGGCTATGATACAACAGAACTCCACGGGCTTGACCTTCTGCTAGGGATGAGGGACTGGTGGCCAGGCCCCATTATGGAAAGGGACAGGTAGACTGGGTACAGCCACTATGATAGCCCAGGAGCCCCCCTGAACACCCTGAGAAGACACAGCCTTCCCAGCTCTATCAGCAACATAGCTGGTGGTAAAGCCCAAGATCAATGTCAGCATCACTGAAAGCCTGCCATGCAAGGGTCACCAACAGGGTGTGTGATGCCAGGCCCCAGGCACGGCAAAGACATCTGAATCCCTCACAATGGCCCGACCAAATGACAGTTCAACTCTGTGACTGCATCCTTAGCCATGGCCCTGGAGTCCATTCAGGATCCACCAGATCTACCAAGTACACTGAATTCTCTGACCTTGGAACATCACTCACCACATAGTGAGATGACAGAGAGTGGACTTTAGAGCCAAATTATCTAGGATCCAGTCTCAGCTTCAACAACTTTCTACCCATGTGTCCTTGAATAAAGATTTATCAAATAAATACTCATCGCTTCTACCAATAACTTTCTAGTGCTAACCTCTTGGAAAACATACCTAATTACCAAGTTTCCATGTATACGTTCTTCCTTTCACTTATTTATTCTTCTCCTATCAGCTCCTAGAACATTCTGCCTGCTCACAGCACTTGTAAGTCTGGATCCGTGTGGTCTGTTCCAAGAGCATCTTCTCTGTAGCATAGCCAGGCACTGTGTCAGCATTAAGAATGCAACTAGAGGACCTTAGTCCAAAGAGGAAGGCAGACTTGGGTAAGCATCACTTTGTAACAAAGGCAAGGGTGGGTGCTAGAGGCATCAGTGGAACATGAGTTGTAGCATGTCTTAATGACGTTGTAATAATTAAGGGCTATCAAATCAGGCTACAGCAAATAAACAAAAAAAAGCATGCCTATTCTCAAGGAGCTATAATCAAAAAATGAAAACAAGAAACAAAAAAAGACATCAGAGAAGGCTGGGCATGCTGGCTCATACCTGTAATCCCAGCACTTTGGGAGGCAGAGGCAGGGGGCCACGTATTTAAGATCAGCCTGGCCAATACGGTGAGACCCTGTCTCTACAAAGAGTAAAAACATTAGCTGGGCATGGTGGCACACATCTGCCGTCACAGCTACTTGGGAGGCTGAGGTAGGAAGATCACTTCACCACAGGAGTTCAAGGCTGCAGTGAGCTATGATCAAGCCACATACTCCAGCCTGGGTGACAAGAGCAAGACTCTGTTGCTAGAAAATAAATAAATAAATGCATACACATACACATACATTTTAAAAAATAAAAACAGGCTCGGGCCCCATAGTGCAGTGGTTATGGTGCCAGCCACATACACTGAGGCTGGCGGGTTGGAACCCAACCTGGGCCAGCTAAACAACAATGACAACTGCAACAAAAAACAGCCAGGTGTTGTGTGGGGCGCCTGTAGTCCCAGCTACTTAGGAGGCTGAGGCAAGAGAATCAGGATGAAGATGCTATAAACTGTGATGCCACAGCACTCTATCCAGGGAGACATAATGAGACTCTGTCTAAAAAATAAATAAATATATAAAAATAGAAAACAAAAAATAAGTCAGAGTAAAAAAATAAAACATTCCGGGCAGCACTTGTGGCTCAGTGGGTAGGGTACCGGCCCCATATACCGAGGGTGGTGGGTTCAAACCCAGCCCCTGCCAAACTGCAACAAAAAAATAGCCGGGCATTGTGGCGAGTGCCTGTAGTCCCAGCTACTCAGGAGCCTGAGGCAAGAGAATCACCTAAGCCCAGGAATTGGAGGTTGCTGTGAGCTGTGACGCCACGGCATCGGCACTCTACCGACAGTGACAAAGTGAGACTCTGTCTCAACAAAAATAAAAATAATAAAATAAAATAAATAAAACACATTCCAGGCCTCTTGGGTTCCAAGCTACTCCTATTTTATCACATAAGATGCCCAGTCCTCCTAGTAATTGTCCCATTTCCCGAGGTGTCCTCAGGCTCACACTCCACACTGCTCACCATCTTTCGGCACCTCCCTGCTTCCTAAGTAAGTGTCCGTGGGCTGCAGGACAGTCTGGTTTCAGCTCCTTGCATCCACAGCCTCTCTGGCAAGAATCTAGATGGCTCTGCCTTTGCCCGCCTGGCTGACACTCTCCATCCTGACGCAGTGATTCTTCTCCTCCTCCTGATTGGTCAGCAGACATCAGAGGGAATGCACAAATGTTCCCAGGAGACCTCCACAGCCAGCCCCTAACAGCTGTCTCAGCCGGGGAGGGTTGTTTCACTCTAATCTGGAGATGATTCTAGCTCATGAAAACTGCTTATTAGGAATGTTGGTTCAACATACCAACCAAATGTAACATATAAATCTTGTTTGGATCCTCATTTAGGGGGAAAAAAAAAGCCATGAAGACATCTTTTAGACAATTGGGGCAATTTAAAGATGGACTAGAAGTTAGGTGATGATTGTACATTATTATTGCCTTTCTTAGGTATAAACGTATTGTGGTTATGTAGAATAATGTCCTTGTTTTTAAAAGAGGCATGCTAAAGGATGTACAAAAGAAAGACTCAGGTATGCAGAACATGAAGAAAAATATACCTACACATATGTGTATACACATGTGGCTACAGCTAATACAGCAAATAGTTTAAGAAAAAAGAAGATCAATTCCTGGTGGCTCTGCATAGAGCGTCATCACATCCCCTATATTGAAAACGAAAAAAAGACAGAGATACACAAACACAGATACATATAATTTACCTTTGTATTTCAAAATTCAACTTGGCTTTGCCCTCAAAGGGAGACAAATCTCTGAGCTCTGCCCTCCACTCACACTCACATGTATACACATGCGCGTACAGACTCTGGAAGGCACTTCCTTCAAGCCCAAGTCCCTGGGAGAAATCCCAGAATAGCTAGCCTGGAACCAAGAAAAGAGTTTGTGACTCGGTATTGGAGGAACCGGATTCAACCTCTGCTGGCTGGTAGCTGGTGATCTGGAGAAGCCCCTGAGCTAATCGGAGTCTCACTTTCTTCACTGTCATCAGACTGTAACTGTCCAGTCTCCCAATCACACAGGGTCAGTCCAAGGACCAGGAGCGAGGCTGGCTATCAGGATGCTGTCTCAGCAGTCCGTATTAGTGACTATGCTAAGATGCCAGCATGGGGAGGGGTATCTGCCTTCTGATTCAGGGTTTCTCTGTGCCAATCTTTTGGAATTAGGCCTCCAGGAATTTACTGTTCTGAGCTGCTGGCTACTGGAAACAGATGTAACTCTTTCAGACCTACATGTTATGGTCAAAGCAATAAAAACACAACTTGCTTTTCAATTTTTTTTTTAAACAGTCATTCCCAAAGATACCTTACATAAATGGATCTGAAACAGACCGCAGAAATTGAGTAGAGAGATGGAACCTAACCAAGCAGCCCTTCTTGGATCACGGGCAAAGAATGCCAGAACCTTGGCTGGGTGCCTCCCAAGCTCCTTGAACCTAAACCTTGGGCAGAAAACCTCATTCATTCAGAATCCATTAATTCTGATAATCTGCACATTGCCTTAGCTGACCTTGCCACTGTTCTGAGAAAAGCAGATTGGCTAAGAGGGAGCACCTCTGTGGCGCATGGGCAAGCGTGTTGAGCAGGCCCAGGAGACCTGGCTCGCTCCTGACCCCACCACTGTAACTTTGGACAAAGAACCTTCCTTCCCCAGGCCCCGTTTTCATCACTAAGATAGATGACAGTGTTGGATTGGGGTTGTCCCTGTCTCATCTGATTCTAAGATTCTACCATTTGTCACTTCCTTTGGGAAGTCCTTCCCATCCTCAAAGAATGTTTGTTGAACAGAACTGCTATCTGTGAAATTAAAGCATGCTTAATCAACCAAAAAGAACAAATTGTTTTAGAGTACTTTGGAAGCACTCCTGTCTGTGCCCCAGGGAAGCACAATGCATTTCAGTTTTTCACTCAGGTTGATTCATAGGAATTCTAGCCATTTGCCTGTAGTTTGGTTATCTAAGTACTCTACATACCCTAAAGTGACAAAGAATGCTATCATTACAGACAGTGCTACTTGAGGTATCTACTAAATGTGGGACTCTGTGCTAAGAGCTTTACGTACGTAACTCCTTCAAAGACCACAGCAACGCCCCAATGGAGGGTTCCCATCTCCACTCTCCTGTGGCAAAGCTGCAGTTCCTGTACTTACTAAGCTTGCCCCGGTGACCACGATTCACCTTGGATGTCGGACACCATTCACTGTGGGGGCGTCGAGAGATAACCCATCCCCTGTAGACAATCTCCAGCTTATGAGTGTGCTCTCTGTCTTTCTTGTAGTAAACATAAACTTAAAAATAAAGCTTTACTGAGTTATATTTGATATACAATAAACTGGACATCTTTAAATTGTGCAACCTGATGAGTTTTGATATCAGAATACAGCTGAAAGCAACATGCAATCAAAACAGCAAGTCCATCTATCACCCTGCAATACTTCCCATCTCCCTTGGCCATCCACCCTGCCCTTTCTCATCTCAGGGGAACCACTGATCTGCTTTTTATCAGAATTGTAGAATTTTACATAAATAGAATCATATCGTATATGTCTTTTGTCTGTTTTTTTCTACTCAGTAATTATTTTGAGATCAATCCATGTTGTTAGGTTTATAAAGAACTCATTTATTTTTTGCTGCTGATTAAGATTTCACTGTATGGATATACCATAATTTGTTTATGCATATACCTGTGGATGGATATTTGGGTCACTAACACTTTTGTGCTATTATAAATAAACCTGCTGTGAACATTCCTAGGTAGGGCTTCATATGTAATATGCTTTCACTTCTCTTGGGTAAATACCTAGCAGTGGAATGGCTATGTGTCATAAGGTAGCTGTATATTTAAGTTTTTAAGAAGCTGAAGCTTCTCCAAAATAATAGATCATTTTACATTTCTATTATTTAACATCCCTGCTAAAACTTGTACAATCATTTTTTTTAATTTCAGACATTCAAGTGAGCTTAAAGGGATATCTTGTTGTGGTTTGAATTTTAATTGCCCTAATGACTAGTGACGGTGGCGCTCATAGCTCAGTGGATAAAGGCACTGGCCATATACACCAAGGCTGGTAGGTTCGAACCTGGCCCAGGCCAGCTAAAAACAACAAAGACAACTGCAGCAACAACCAAAAAAATAGCAGGGTGCTGTGGTGGGCACCTAAAATCCCAGCTACTTGGGAGGCTGAGGCAAGAGAATTGCTTAAGCCCAAGAGATTGAGGTTGCTGTGAGCTGATGCCACGGCACGCTACCCAGGGCAACTGAGACTTCGTCTCAATAATAATAATAATAATAATGACTAATGATGATGAGTACCCTTTCATGTACTTATTTTTAAAAAAAACTCTTAAGCTATGACATGAAAATTTGATAAAAATAACATTACTTATCCCTTATTAAACTGTTACTCTACTATGTCACGATACGATGCTGAGAGTTTTATATACATCATATCATTTCACTCTCATTACAACCTAATGAGGATGGGATCAAGGTCCAGGTCTGGCAGTGCATGGTGACTCACGCTTATAATCCCAGCACCCTGGGAGGCAGAGCCGGGAAGATCACTGGAGGCCAGGAGTTTGAGACCAGCCTGAGTGAGACTGTCTCTACAAAAGGTAGAAAAATTAGCTGAGCGTGGTGACAGGCACCTGTAGTCCCAGGTACTTGGGAAGCAGAGGCTGGAGGACCCCTTGAGCCTAGGAGTTTGAGGTTGCTGTGACATAGGATGCCACTGTAACTCTAGCCAGGTTGACAGAGTGAGGAGACCCTGTCTAAAACCAACAAAAACAAGATCCAGGTTTACACACAGGGACTGAGACTCAGTGAGGTTGGTTAATTCCCCTCAAGTCACACAGTGAGTGGCAGGTCCAGGATTTCTTGTCCAGGCCTCTGCTCTAAACCCTACAGGGTGTGCCTGCTGTTGACACGGCTTTTCTGCAAAGCTTGCATCTTCTCACCCAGACACAGTGAGCATTTTGGGACCTAATCAGAAACACAGCGGAACATGACAGACACTGCAGGCAAATGTAATATCCACACTGTCTTGCCACTCACACGGTCACTCCTTGTTTGCTGGAAACATAGGACAGTTTAGCCAAGATACACTAGGGCCAAGGTCCTGATCAATATATCAATACTGTATAACATTAAAGGCAAAACAGGTTTCTAGAAAGTAGTTAACTGAGAGCTTCATATCTAAGGATTGGCATTGGAATGGCAGTGGGTAGCACATTTATGCTGTGCTCAAGAAATCACTTAAAAGAACTTTATTTCTGCTCTTTAAAGGCAGGTGTGTTTCATGCGTTGACCCTTATATAAGCACTGGAAAGACAACCAGAATTTCAGACTGAGGCCTGGCACCAAGGGCAAGGCCGTGTAGTGTACGGTAAAGCTGGGCAGTCTAAGCCGCCCAGCCAGCTCTCTGGACTATTTTCTGGTAGCTAGTGTGGGACAGCTCCCTCTCACCCCTTCTAGTGTGAGATGCTGTTGTTTGAACTTAAAAGATCTGCAGGTAACAAGAACCACAAGAGTGTTCTTTTGTTTTGTTTTGTTTTTTGAGACAGATTCTCACTGTGTCACCCTCAGTAGAGTGCAGTGGCTTCACAGCTCATAGCAACCTCAAACTCTTGGGCTCAAGCGATTCTCTTGCCTCAGCTTCCCGAGTAGCTGGGACTACAGACACCCGCCACCACGCCCGACTATTTTTTTTTAGAGACAGAGTCTCAAACTTGCTCAAGCTGATCTTGAATCTGTGAGCTCAGGCAATCCATCCCCCTTGGTCTCCCAGAGTGCAAGGATACACAAGGATGATTGTAAATACAGCCACATAATGACAGTTCCCTCTCACCCCTTCTAGTGCTTAGATGCTGTTGTTTGAACTTAAAAGATTTGCAGGTAACAAGAACCACAAGAGTGTTAGTAAATATACACATAATGAGAGCTGCACCTAAGCAGAAAAATTTCAACTTCGCATCTTGACTCTAAAACCTTGGCTTTGAACTGTAGTGTTCGTGCTTGCATGACCCTTTGAAGAACGGTATGCATGTCTCTGGCAATCCTGGGCAATGCTCATGATTTTTCTGCAGTCACTTACGACGTGACACCAGCTATACAGTGTCCTTGCTTATCAGAATGAAGTCCAAGCTCCTCGTGGCTTTCCTGCTTCCTAAGGTCACTTTATCCCACCCCTGTCCCCTGCAGATGTGTTTTTCCAGAGCTTCCATGCCATTTCTCATGTTCTCTCCTCTGCCTGAGGAGTCCTTCCTTCTACATTTCCCTACTTGGAGATAACCTAGACCAGGCGTCCTCAAACTATGGCCCACAGGCCACATGTGGCCTGCCTAGGACATTTTCTGGCCTGCTGAGTGTTTTTGCTGCCACTGCCTGTCCTGCTTAACAGCCAACACATCCTGGGGCCTGCAGTCCAGCCCTCCAATGATCTGAGGGACAGTGAACTGGCCCCCTGTTTAAAAAGTTTGAGGACCCCTGACCTAGACCTCAGGATCCAGTAAAAGTAAAGTCTCTCCTTCCTAGAACCTCCCCTACTGATCCCAGGCAGATCTGGCCACCCCTTAACTGTACTCACCCTGGCTGGGGTCCCTGCTTCTAGAGAGGCCCTTTTCCCACTGTGTACTTCAGTGTGTGCGTCAGCTCTGGGCTTACATGTCTCCTCTCACTTAGACCAGCACTGCCCAATAGGAAGACAATACAGCCTGTAATCCCAGCACTTGGGAGGCCGAGACAGGTGGATTGCCTGAGCTCACAGGTTCAAAACCAGCCTGAGCCAGAATGAGACCTCGTCTCTAAAAATAGCTGGGTGTTATGGTAGGCAAGTGAGTTCTAGCTAGGAGGCTAGACAAAAGAATCATTTAAGCCCAGGAGTTTGGGGTTGCTGTGAGCTATGACGCTACAGTACTCTACAGAGGGTGACAAAGTGAGCCTCTTGTCTCAAAAAAAAAGGAAGAGAATACAATACAGTTAATAAGTATTCATAATAAATAATATGATAAAATATACATAAAATGTAAAATACCATTTCAGCCACATTTCAGGAGCCCAATAGCCTCATGTGACTAAAGGCTACCATACAGAAGGGCACAGATAAAGGACATTTCCACCACGAGAAACACTTATCACCAAACAGCAGTGGTCTACAATATTTCTTTGGGGATGTCTTCTCAATGGCGGTACATTTGCTACTTTAGAGTATAACCTACTTCCTTGAATAAGCAAAAGACACTGGAACTGCGGGATGAGGAACAGAGGAACATGGAGAACGTTAGTAAGATGGATGCTAGTGGCGGCCAAGACACTACTCCTATTGTTGGGTCAGAGCCAACCACGAGGCGTCTGAGCTGGTTCTGAAGGCCCGTTCTGGCACTCATGAAGACAGTCAGTCTATTCTCCCCCACACAGCTCTGCAACCCAACACAACATCCTCTGCTCAAGTCCACCTGAAATGACGTCTCACTGTGTATTTGTACATGCTGTTCCCTATACCTGCAGTACCCTCTCCTGTCACCCTGGCTGATTCTGATCACCCCTCAATTCCTCTCATGCTTCACCTCTTCCAGGGGACCATCCCAATTGCCCCCTCCTGCACAATGACCCCCCTTGCCAATGATTCCTTTGATGGCTCTGCCTTCTCACAGGCTGTCATCTCCTTGAAGGCAGGGGTTGGCTTCTCCTCTGACTTTGTCTGCCACAGAGCCTGGAAAATTGGACAATCTTGACAAATATTAGTTGAAAGACTGAGTAAATGAAGAACTGAACTTTCAAATTCCTGATGAAGAATCCAACCTTGTGTTTAGCAATGGAGGCATCACTTGAATAAATGTCTAGTCTCTGCAAGTACCAGCTCTGGAGGAAGTCAAACTCATTGGGTTGTTTACATTCCAGGCCTCATCTATAATAGGCTTAGCTCATAAATGTTTGAAGCATAGGATGGAAAGAAGCCCACAAGGGAAGCTGAGCCATTCTCTGCCTCCAGGACAAACTCAAATCTAAAGTGGTCAAGGAGATAAAAACAAAAACAGAAAACCTACTTGTCTTTTTAAAAACACATTGGAAAGAATCCAGAACCACTCCCAGGAATCCTTGGCGATGTTGAATTAAAAACCGTGGGTGCCTCCCTCTGCGTGCTGAGTCAGTGGCCTTTGTCTGCTCTGTGACTCACCTCACTGCCTATAAACCACCTGAATGGTTGGGAACAGGGTGGCCAAGCTGCTCACATCCACAGGTACGAGGCCTGCTCCCTTCCCCATGTTCCAAATGGCACCCACAGCAACCAGCACAGAGATGGATATGATCTCTCCTGACTCGTTAGAAGGCAGCTGGGCAACCCCTAGCTCCTCCCTATGCAGAAGGGACACGTAAAGAGTGAGATGGTGAAATGAGATTGGTAGTTAAGGAACTTGCACTCTGGACTTGATGCTGTGATGTGGACAGTGTGGTAGGTTCACATCCCATTATATAGTCAGTGACCAGCCAGGTCATGTCACTTAACATTTCCGAGCTTCAATGCCTCAGCCTTAACAAAGATAACACCCACCACCTGGGTTGGGTGTGAGGAGTGTATAAAATCGGCACATTGTACCCCATAAATGCATTAATGTATACATGATTTACGTACTTATGACTTAATAAAAAGATAAGGGCCTGCCATACAGTAGGGGTTCCAAACACGTGAGGTACCATCTCCAGCTCTAATCTTTGGCCTAATGTCCCACAAACTGGCTACCTGAGGTCCTCAGTTTCAGACAAATCATCCCTTAGTTCTTTCCAGATCCAAGGCATCAGGGATTTTTTAATATGAGACTTCCTGTGTCATGTTTTGTGTGTGTGGGAAAGAGAGTGAGAGAAAGAGAGAGAGATCATTTTTGTGAAGTTCCCTTAATGGAATAAGACAGATTTAAATATTTTGATTCCAACCCACTGTGTTCTCTTTGTTCCATATATATATATATTTTAAAAGCTTATCTTGCCTTTCAGCTCTTTCAACAATGCAAATCCTTCCCAATACATGGTAGAGGTTTTCTCCCTCCTGATGACTTAATGTACATTTTTAAAAAATATTAAATCCTTATTCTTTGTATTTAAATTCTTTGATGTTTCCCATAAAATAGGTTGGAAAGGGTTGAAAAAAACTGATTCCATTGATCTGAGTGACTATGTCAGAAAAAGAAGCAGGCTTGCAGCGTCCCCAGAGGGATAGCAGTCAGGTTCCTGACGGGACTCTCCAACCTTTCTGCTCCAACACCAAGGTGGGAACCATAATTATAACCCTGTGTGTTCGTGAATCTGTGAAGTTAGCACTTTCCGAAGAGGTTTTGAAGAGACCCTCTCCTTGTGAGTTCTGAAAATGTTGTTGATTTTTTTTTTAACTCTCATATGTTGGAAGTTTGAAAACTTTTATGTGCTATTTATACTTCCCTTAGAGGTTAACATCAGCATAGAGAATTCTTGCAGTGCAAGAACACATTTAACCTGTCTAACTTAGCATTTCTCAAACTCATTTGTACTTGAACTAGTTTTTTTTTGAGGGGGGGGGTGGTGTTCTCTCTTCTAAGTGAAAAAAGCTATTACCCCTCCTCACATCCACACACCTGCACATACACAGGAAATATGGGAAAAAATGCTGGAAACCCTGTTCCTGGAACCAGGATAGGGCAGAGGTAAAACCCTTCAGAGTCAGAAAAACCCAAGTCTAATGCTGATTTGCCAGCAGGGCAGCCTTACGGATATTACTTAACCTTCCGGAGCCTCCGCTTTGCTTCGGGTGAAAACTGGGCTTGCACAGGGCTTGTGTGCATTTGATGAGTGGGGTGCGTGCTAAAGCATCTGGCACATGAAAGGTATTTTTAAAATGTGACTCTCCCTCATCTCTCCTCTGCAAAATCACAAGTGGAGACATTTGAAAGCACACTGGTCTATTTTTTTTAATGTTCATAAAACTTTAAATCAAATTATTTCACACAAGCAGCTATCTTGGGCAGTCATGCCATTACCTAGTCTGTAAGTTTTCATAAATAAAGTCATCCAGAAGAAAAAAAATGGCAGGGTTGCTTTAATACATATATATGTGAAAGAGAACCTACTATTTCATAAATAGCTATCTGAAATTTAATATCAAGGAATTTACCCATGTCAAATATTACTTTATTTAACGGAATGTGATACCACTTGATGCAGCCGTAAAGTGCATTCCTATCAAAATACAGCTGTTATTAACATCACTAACAACTGCCTCATCCCAGTGAGTTTTATTGAAATTCTAACGATGGGCACTTTTGAAATAAGTGTCCCTAGCTAATTTTCAGAGGCCTATCTCCCACAGAGAGTTCATATTACAGTTTTAACTGGGTTTCCACACAAGGTAGAATGAGGAGGTTAATATGCCTGAAAGAGAGTCATCTCGAGGTCACCAATAATTAAATAGGAGCTAAAGGAACAAAATAAGGAAAATGTGTAATCTTCTTCGGCTCTGAAATAAAAACAGGTATCAGCGAGACAAGTGCCTCTGTGGGGGGGACTTGATCTCCATCTGCAGTAGGATTCCTTTCCAGCCAGGATGTCTATTTCAAAATGCCCGTTAACAGCCTATGACAGACTTTAATTATGAGAAGCAGAAGATGAGAGTCCCGTTCATGCCTCCCGTAGTGGGGTGGTTTAGAACTGGCCATCATCGCCCTCTTCCAAGAGGACCAAGGGTGGAGACCCCTTTAAAGAGGGTGGCTGGGCTCTGAGGAAGGAGCTCTGAGTCCACAACCCACAGGAGGGGCCACCCCACAAAGTGCACTTAATGGAACTCAGATGTTCCTGTCCCCTAGAACGTGGTAACCAAGGGGCTCCATCCCCTGCTCCTCATTGCTACACCTCCTGAAGCCTATCTCCCCACTCTGCTTACACTGTTTGGGGGTGATTTGACCTGGTGCTCCTGAATGTAACAGGTACGGAGTCTATACACACACACAGGGTGAAGACAGCACGACAGGAGGCCTTCTCAGTAATAACAGCAGCAGCTATAGAGTCAGAAAGGCCTGTGTTTGGATTTGGACGCCCTCACTTCCTGCTGTGTGGTCTTGGGCAAATTACTCAACCTCTCTGTCTATAAAATGGAGACAAGATACCTGCCACCTAAGATACCAGGCACCTAATTTTAAAACGGGGCCGCTGGTTCATCACAGGATGCCTAATAATGTCATTCCCCCCACAGAGAAGCACAAGCCCTACAGTCAATGTTTGTCTGCCTTCATGACTTCCTATAAAACAACTTCCTCCGCCCCGAGAGAGAAACTCGCTGGAGAGGCCAGCTGAGAAAGAAAAATGTTAAATAATTCAGAAGCACTAACATCAAGTCTGATGTAGGTATAAAAATAGTTACAAAACACCACACTCCTCTTGTTTTCATTACAGCAACCTTGGCTCCCCGTTAGGAACAGGAGGGAGGGTCTGCCTGAGGCTGGGGCCAGGCCCTGGGCAGGGACTGTGGCCTGGGAGCCTCACCAGGCTTCTATTTCGGCTCTGCTAATTACTCATCACTGTGTAGAGGCAAGGCAGGCATTTGCTTGTCACCTCTACATTTTAAAACAGCCTTCTGATAGGCTGGCTTATTTTTAAATTGGAAATATGCTCAGCTGGGCCTCTTGAAGCAGAGGGAATTCTCTACATCCTGCCTTCTGAAGGGGACCAACTGGTGAGCTCTCCAAGGATGGTGGGCTCAGTTCCAAAGCGAAGTTCAAAGGAGAACACGGGTAGGTTGCCCTCAATCCAGTTGCCATCCCTTGGAGTCCTGTGCCATTTCCCTGTGTCATCCAGAAGACTAAGCTATCCCTAAAAGCACAAATTCCAACTGGAGAGCCAACATTAACTCAGCACCCACTATGTGCCAGGCACCCTGCAGGACTTTCACCTGTGCTACCTCCTGTAGCCTTTCTAAGAGTCCCCACATCAGCTGCAAGTCTCTACATTGTACAGATGAGGAAACTGAGGTCTAAGTTCCTCTAAAGGGTCTGGGCTCCGACTAAGATGGTCCGACTTTCCACCCATGCTCTCTCCCCCACACCATCCACAAGAGCGGAGCATGTGGTTTAAAAGGGTCTTCATGAAATATTCAACTGCATTTGTAGCTCCTGCCTCATCTAAGCCAGATCTGAACGCTTGCTTACTCAGTGTATTTTTTCTTGCAAGGGAGCTGCATAGAAATATATTTCCAATGCATACTTAACAAGATGCGGAAAGGGGGCCTGCTCTTGGCCTGCTCCAGAACAAGGGGGCATGTCCATGCACACGCCTGGCGCTGCCAGCACAGGGAGAGTTAAATGTGAGGCCAGAGCCAAACCCACTGCTTCTAGGAGCTGAGGGTCACGGAAGAGTCTCCTTGACTGACTTTACAGGAGAGAAGAGGGAGCAATCAGCAAGTGGGAGTGGGCCAGTCAGGGAGGAGGAAAGAGGAAGAATAATAATGATCATAATATTTCCTGTCCTTTTGGAAAATATGTTCTAAGCCTTCGAGTCTGACCCCAAAGGCTTCTTTCTTTTGGAAGCTTCCCTGCTTCCACTCCTCTCCCAGCCACCTGGGTTTGAGAGCTCCTTCTTTGATGTAAATACTTTGTGCCAGGCTCTGAGCTAGAAGCTTCATTAACGTTATCTTGTTTCAGTTTAACAGCAGGTATTGTTACCCCACATTAAAGAGGATGAAACTAAAACGGAGAGTTTAGTTCATCTGCCAGAAGTCACACAAGCTAGCCCAATGGTTCCCAACATGGCACAATCTGGCATTCCTATGCTATGGAACTTTTGGCAATGTCTAAAAACATTTTTGGTTGCCCCAACTGGTGGGAGAGGCTCTGGAATCTAGTGGGCAGAAGCCAGGGATGCTGTCAACTATCCTATAATACACAGGATAACCCCCCCAAAAAAAACAAAGAATTATTTAGTCAACGATGCCGAATTCGAGAAAGCCCAGCCCGAGGTGACTCAGCCCAGATTTAAGCTGAGGTCAGTCTGACACTTCAGCTCATGATGTCTTGTGCTCTTAACTGTATCCTAAATGCCTGGAGGTCTTCTGCTCTCCTGTCCTGAATCCATTCCTGCAGAGCCCAGCTCACTCAGTAAGCTGTTACTGATTGGATCAATCAGATGTTTATATACTCAGTGATGGGTGCCAAGGGTCCAGAAGAGGAGCCTCATCAGAGGGAGTCAGCCAGACTGTGACTGAAGCCCTAAAGAGGACAGTGAGTCCAACTCCCCACCCTCTGTAGGAAGCGCATTCTCAACAGCCTTGACAGCCCTGCCTGCCCTCCAGTGATGGAGGCAGCCAGTCCAGCCCCTGGCAGGATATTCTCCCTGATGTGAACTGAAGCCAGCTTTCCATCCAGCCCTGCCCACCCCAGCCTCTGGAGCCCTCAGGGAAGGACTGCAGAGTATCCTCTAAGTCACTAGCCCTAAGGTCCTGGCCATGTTCTCCTGTGTCTCAGGATGGTCAAGGGGAGGAACACAGACTTGGCCAGACTGATCCAGATTCAAATCTTGACAACACTGCTCATACAGTTTAGTCCACCAGCAGAGGTTCTGTGGTCAGCACACAGGAAGGGGCTCTGAGCACATGGGTGGAGGGGGAAAGGGGTACAAATGGCTTAACTATCTCAGATGGCTGGACTGGTCCCCAACCTTCTGTTCTGAGCTCTGTGACATGTGCTGACATTCCTGTCACACCCCTCTCTTTGGCCTATGTCTGCCTGCTTCCAGGGTCTACTTCTGAATAAGTGAATTTAATCCCATGGTTACTAAGAGTATAGAAAAACTGAGGAGGGTGACAAGAGGAGATCAAGAAACCACAACCACGGGTTACCAAGGCAACGCTTTAACTTGAAAAGTTCCAAGAATATCCTGTAAATTACAGGCGTGTACACACACACGCACACAAGCAACTTTGATGCCTTGAGACTGTCGCCCAAACTCTGGCCTAGAGTGAATTTCTCCCACACTATTTCCTACCTTCAGGGGCAGGTTATGGAGGGAGTATCTCCTGGGAACTCAAATTAATACTGGACACAAGGTTTCGTTCATTAGGGCAGGCAGATATTGGAAGAGGCTGAATATCTTCTTTCAAATGTTTTGGCCGAAAATTCGGAGACACTGAAGAGGCTGCCTATTTTTTTCCTGCCACCAGGTAGACAAGGTGAGTCCCCTGCCCGCTCCAAATCCTGAACTATACACATGTGCTGACAAGGAACATTTGCTTTATGGCCAGGTGGAATTGTGCAGGAGCCCTGGTTCCCTGACTCACTAGAGGGGTGGCCTTGGGCAAGACATCTAACCCCATTGAACCTCTGAAAAATGGGAATAACAAGATCACACCCAGCCCACTGTGAGTAATAAACAAGATAATGTAGGCCCAACGCCTCATGCGACTCAGCAAAGATGGACTGAGAACATTCTATCGCCAGACTCTTCTGGGCACTGGGATTACCTCAGTGGACTAAAGACAAATGTCTCTATCTTTGTGGAGATTAACAAAAGTCTGGAGACCTGAAGCATACAGACGATGGCCAGACCTCTGACCCACAACCTCTGCGGCAACCAGGCCAAGACACCAAATCACAACCTGGGCAGGGACGACCCCAAATGGTCAGGACTTGGTCAACGACCTGTCAGCTTGCCTAACCTTAGCCTTCACTTCTAGCTCAGGACTAACCAGAGAAAGCCGAATATGCCCCTGTGATCACTCACACAGGACACCTAGATCCAATCAGCCCATCTTCAGTGACCTCCACTCAGGACAGACCTAAAGCCCTCTCATCTGCTCACTGTGAAGCTGTCCCAGTCTCCCCATGTGTCTGGCGAAGGCAGTGATGGTGGCCGACTTCTGTGGTATAACAAAGAGTCTCTGCTGGTTCTCATTTGGGGAGCCTGTCTTCAGTTCCACAGTCAATAGCATAATAAATAAAAAATTACTTAGTATGTTCTTCCCTTGTCCAATGGACCCCTTTTGATTATTCTTAACACAGCAACCAGAGCAGTCTTACTAAAAATAATAAAACACAATGTTTAACACTATTGAAAAAAGAAAATGTATAGCAGGGTAAGGGAGACCTGGAATGCTGGTAGGGGGAGGAGGGTTAGGATCGCAGTGGGATTGTCAAGGTGGGCCTGGTCAAGAAGGTGACATCAGAGCAGAGACCAGGAGCTGGGCAGCTACCCAGGTGGATGCCAAGGGGAAAGCATTCGAGGCAGGGGGAATATCCCTGACGCAGGAGTGGGTCTGATGTGCACGGCGCAGAGGGCAAAAGATGGAGGACAGGAGGGAGGTCTGAGAGGTCACAGGGAGAGGAGGCCTCTGGAGGTTGTGCATGGAATTTGTTCTCTACTCTGAGTCAAATGGGGAGCCATGGGACAGTTCTGAGCAGAGGAGTGTTATGATCTAATTTAGGTTTTAACAGGATTATTCTAACTGCTGTGTTGACAAGAACCTGCAAATGGGCAAGGACAGAAGCAAGGAGCCCACTGAGAGAGGGTCCTGCGATCACCCAGGCAAGAGAGGATGGGAGCCTAGACTGGCAGTGGCAGTGCAGATGATGATGAGGTTTCTGGATATATCTGGGACAGCCAACAGGATTTCTTGATGGCTCAGGTATAAGGCATGAAAACAAAAGTAGGCACCAAAGATGACTCCAAGGTTTGAGGACTATGAACCAGAGGGAAAGGGTTACCACTAGCTGAGACGGGCAGGCCTGCTGGTACGGCAGGTCTTGCAGGAAAGATGAGTTTTGAATGGGTTAGGGTTGAGATGCCTAGGAGATCATTCAAGTAGAAATATCAAGAAGGCAGTTGGATATATGAGTCTGGAGTCCGGGAGAAACTCAGTACCTTCTTTCCCCCTTTTCCTCTCTCCCTTAGAAGTGCAGACACCATCACAGAGAGATTCAGGACACAAGATGGCAGCATATACATCAATCCTAACAACCTGTTGATCATCTCACTCAGGAGCTGGCACATCAGAAAGGGCTGCCTGGGCTTCCCCAGGGATACCCTCATATCCCTGGACAGCTTCCACCCACATGAAGTAAGAGCAACGAAAACCTCCCTGATCAAACTCCTACCAGAACGGAGGGAGCTTAATCTTGGTTCCATCCTTCCTGAGGCCCACAGAACAACACTATTAAAAGGTCTACAGTGCAGCATAATCTTTGATTTAGAAATTCTAAATGAAGAAATAGGGCTGAAGAAAACAAATAGGTAAACACAGGAAGATGTTGATCTCAGCATTATTTACAGTGGTGCGAAACTGGAAACAACCATAGGAAATCAGCTAAATAAATAATGGTAGATCCTCATGACAGAATGCTACAAAGCTATTGAGCCTGTTAGAGAGAAAATACTATGGCAGTGAGGAAAGATTCATTATATGTTAAGGTTACAAAACAATGTGCACAATTTGCTCCACAGGAGAGAAAACCAAAATGTTAGGAGGAACCACCTCTATGTGGCAGGAGTATGGGTTGTTTTTACTCATTCTCTGGGTTATCTGCAGTTTCCTAAATTTTCCATTGTTCACATGCATGATTGTTATAATCGGGAAAAAACACATTAAATAAAAATACAACAAATGTTACAAAATTTTCAAAGTAAAACTTATCCCAGTTAAAAAAAAAAAAAAAAAGATTACTACCCATTCCACAACGTGCCTTGAGGCTTAACGTGTTTGAAGATACAAAAGAAACAGGAAGAGTCCAAGGTAATCCTTGGAACTGGCATCTTCCTATAGCACAAACATGGTCACTATTTACTGCGTCTACTTCACAACACAACTACCTCCACTGAGGCCACACCACCCACAAACAAATGCCCAGAGTGGAGGGATTCCGCTCACTCTATGATGGCCCACATCTGGTCCTCCTGGAGGGGGGAGATGACGGGGACAGAGTGAAGCAGGAAAGAAGGCCAAGGCCTCAGGGCCCTGGGTGGCATCAGCATCTCCCAGGAGCCTGTCAGCAGGCAGGGTCCCAGGCCCACCCTCTCACCCACTGAATCAGCTCATGCATTTGATCGAGTCCTCAGGCAGTGCCTGCGTGCACTAAGTTTACAAAGCCCTCTCCACAATACAGCGTGTTTTCCCACTGTGAGGTAGGTTTGAGATGATCTCAAGAAGAAAACAGACAACCAAGTAGAAGGATTTCTCAACCAACTACTAATTATCTAAAAGATGTAAAATCACCAGTACATCCAGAGTGCAGAGCCTCTGGGCCCTTGAGCGATGGCAAGTCTGTGGCACTGACCTTGGAAAGCTACTATCATCTGATAAGCATTTTATAGGATGCCAACAGATCAGGCATTCCCTCCTCTACCTGGGGAATCCTCAGGCCTCGCTGGCTGGGAGGACGGCTGTGCATGAATGGTTAATAGGGCACAGCCCAGAAGGGAACATAAAAGGAGCAAAAGTAGGTCAAAGGACTATCATGACATCTCCAGGCCTTTCCCAGCACTCAGAATGCAGCTGGGCTGGAAGGAGGAGAGAACAGGCTGAGTGAGAAGGCTGTTTTTCTGACAGAGATGGCCCAGTTTGCCAGAAAGGGGGCAGGGGATAAGAAAAAAAAAAAAAAAAAGACTTGATTACCATAGCCGTAGTCCCATGGCTCAGATAAATGGGTCACTCACCTCATACATAAATTACTCCTTATGGGATCCCTTCATGCGTCTTTGAAAATGGGAGAAAACTAACATTTAACAAGGCTCTACTCTGTACCACTCGCAGCCCTGGCTGCACCTTAGGATCAGAGTCCTGATGACCAGGTCCCACCCCAGCGGTGGTGGAGCACTCAGGGCCTGGCACTGAGGTCCGCAAGGGCTCCCGAGGTTTTGTAATGTGCAGCCAGGGCCGGGATCCCTTGTGCTAGGCACTGTGCTGGAGGAGTTAGTTCTACATCTAGTGCCTAGCGGTGGCTCAGAGAAACAAGCAGAGAATCATCATTCCCATTCCCTACTTTACGAGACCAAGCTGGGGCAGGGTGGCAAAGAAACACAGCTACACCTGGACATGGGATCTGTTGGTCTCACTCTAGAGCTTTTTACTTCTGCAGGCACCTCCATTTTCAGAAGGTGAGGACTCCAGGGCTCCTCTCACTCAGAGCCTGACCTCCAGAAACCCATACTCATCCCGCCGCCTTCACTTGCTCCCCACCCCACCCCAGCCCCTCACTGCCCATCCCCACCCATGTTCTCAGCCACCCACTGCACTGCTGGGCTCTGGAACAGAGAGTCAGACGCCCAGCAGCTGAGTGTGGAGCGATAACAGGAAATACAGCAGTGCCAAGACCCACCTGTCAAACAGAGGACACAGACTCAACTTACTTCACAAACCCCACAACAACCTATTAGAGGAAGAGACTTCTATTTTCCGTTTTATAACTGAAGAAAATGATTGATGTTCAGAGACTCTAAGTAATTTACTTGAATGCACACAGCTACCATGTGGCAGAGTAGAGACACCCCCCCCCCCCATTCTTCTGGCATTTTCCCACTATTTTACATGGCCTTAGGAAGGATTTTGCTTAACTGCAAGTCAGTGGGAGAACCCCCAGTGGTACAGAAAAAGGAACCCATGGCTTAGCAATACTTCAATAAATTACTTTTAAGTCTCTGGAGATAATGGTGCTCATTCAACAATGACAAGGACTCATAGAACTGTCACAAATATTCTTATACCACCATCTTACGACAACCCTGTCAAATA
The DNA here is from genome assembly GCA_963574575.1 of Galagoides demidoff. NCBI lineage: Eukaryota > Metazoa > Chordata > Mammalia > Primates > Galagidae > Galagoides > Galagoides demidoff. The sequence goes on along the minus strand of CAUYQV010196423.1, from coordinate 3,815 downwards.
CTGAGTATTATCCCTATTTTATGGGTAAGGAAACTATGGCACAGAGTTACTAAGTAGCCCACCCAAGGTTCTACAGACAGAAAGTGTTGGAACTGGGAGTTGCAGAGTAGTAACAAATTCATCCTCTTTCAGCCACTTAGAAGTGAATTTTGGGAAAAATCTTCCAAGGTGGCAAAAAGGGAACTGGAATCCAGCCCCTAGATTTTTCCTGGAACATGAATTTGGGCAGAACCTCATGGCTACTATTACTTAGTGGGTCAGGATTACTTTTTAGGTAGGCATGTTTTTAATCATTCAACCTATTAAAAAAAAAAAGAAAAGAAAAAAGAGGACTGTCAGCTTTGGTTATTCCTTGAGAAAGACAAGCAGCAAGGCTGGGAAATGTTGAGGGGTGTACAATGAAGTACATTCCAGAGAATCCAATAACCAACATGCAATGGCCCAAGTAGGAGTAGAGCTTCCAAGCACAAGACACAAGTTAGCCAGGCGTCAGGCCCAGGCCCAGCTCTGCCATCCACAGGACCACATGGGGCCTTCACTTCTTCCTCAGCACAGTGGGGACCCCACAACGCTCAAGAGAGAGAACCATGCACTAAATGAGTCTCTGTTCTAAAGGGCCCTGCACACTAGGCCCTGAAGCATTTGCATCTTGATTCACCTGTTTGTGGCCAGACATCCCACTGAAATGCATGCTTAATCCTCACAGCCATAGATAAGGGATAAATTCTATTGCTTTCCCTACTTATAGATGAGGACACTGAGGCATGGAAGGACTGCACCAGGCCCCCAGGGCAAGGAGGAAATGGGTCAGGATCTGAATCCAGATGTTTCTGTCTCTGAAGCTGATGTGCCTCCCAACCCCCTATGCTGCTCAGCCAGAGTCACCTCAGATGACTGAAAGTAGAAAACAGAATTAAGTGGCCATAGGAAGAATTAAGATTTGACATTAGGAAGAACATCTAGGCCTAAAAAATAGACAGACACTAGAACTGTTGATTCAGAAATTCCGAACTTCTTAGAAAGAACAGATTTAGAGCAACTAGGCCTTCCTGATGCACTGTATGGCAGAAAGAGCACAGGGATCGGGGGCATGCCAACTTTGTTAGATTGGTTCAGTTATTTAAAAATAAACAAAGAAAAAATTATTTATTTAAAAATAAAGAAAAGTCAAAATAATACTCCACAAACCATTGAAAACTATTAATCATAAGTTACTTTTTTCTCTAGTCTTGCTTCAACAGATATCTACTTTTAAAAATACATTTCGGGTTGAACAGCACAGTATTTCATTGTTTTTTTTTTTTGTTTGTTTGTTTGCGATTTTTGGCCGAGATTGGTTTTGAACCCGCCACCTCCGGCATATGGGGCTGGCGCCTTACTCCTTTGAGCCACAGGCACCGCCCCCATATTTTGTATTTTTTTTAACATGGTATTTGGTATTGGTATTTGGTATTTTTCTTTATCACAAAACACATTTTTGAAAACAACATTTGATCTTTTAATACTATTCCACTGTTTGGCTCTGCTATATTTTACTTATTCAATGCAATTGTTTACCTTTTTTTTAACTTCAGTATTATAAATAACACTGCAATGAACATTTTTATTCTTAAATCTTCTCTGCCCATCTCTGATTATTTTCTTTGGCTAGATTCCTAGAATCGGAATACTGGACTAAAGGGAATAAGTGTTCTTAAGTCTATGACAGTTACTGCCAAATTGCTTTCCTAAAATGGTATATTAATTTGCATTTCCACCAGCAGCAAAGAAGAGTACCAGTCACCGGCACCCTCTCCAGGATCCAACACTGTCTAAAAAATAATCTTGGTTAATAAGAGAAGAGAAAAATAGAACCATGACTCTGTGAAAAGGCACAAAGTATTTAAATACTTCACCTGTAGTCCTACAATCAGTGTGTGCCATAACTAGGATTTAAATTCAAGTCCTCTAGCTCCAGGAGTTGAGTTCCTAACCATTACCCCAAAGTACTTTGCCACAGCTTGGGTCACTTACTGGTTGCCAGATGTTAGCCATTGTTTTAGAAAACTTTACATTGGAGTTCTGAAAAGGATCTTTGCATTACTCTTTGATTATTCCAATCTTTTAGACCAACACTATCCAGTAGAACTCACTGCAATGATACAGACTGTCTACAACTGTACAATACAATATGGCAGCCAGTATCCACATAGGCTACTGAGTACCGGGCTAGTGCAAGGTACTATGCAGGAAATGAATTATTAGTTTTGTTTAGTTTTAATTCAATTTAATTAAATTGAATGTGAATTGTTACTAGAGACAACCATATTGCATAGCACAGCTCTAGATTTATTGGTACATCACTCAATAAATATTTATTAAGTGAAGAACTCAACTAACTGCCTAATTCCACCTAACATACTTCCTTTGAAGCAAGACTTGGCCTCTTCCTCTGTATTGCTGCGTGCCCATTTGTTCTCTCAAATGCCAGGTTAATGCTATTTATCTGTTTTGTGGGTTGATGTGAGAATCAGCTAATTAAGGTTTGCAAAGAGCTTCATCGCTGACTGGTTCTCAGAATAACCGGGTGCTAATAAAACGTTTAAATGACCAGTTCTCATCCAAATGCCAAAGCAGGGCTGGGTATATTTAGTAAAAAGCTGATTTCTCTGACTTAACCCCGAACTGGACCCTTTCACTGTAGCCCTCATCAATACAAACCCCTTTCACTTAAAAGTTTCTACCAATCAGAACATGCTGAAATTTACCTTCACAATGGTTTTGATGTCACAGTTTGATGAGTAAATTAATAATACAAACAAGGTTGGGGAGGGGGGATATTTAACCAACTTGAACAAATTGCTTTTAAGCTTTTAAGCACTTTAATTGCTTGCATGATAATGATGCAAATTTTTACAAATCTTGATCCACTGTCAAAGTAGGCCCAGAAAAAGGATCTCTAAAGAGAAACACTTTGCTAAGTACTTGACTTTAATAACATGGCATTCTAGAAAGGTACAAATTTGCCATTTTAGAAAAAAACAAACGTTTGGAAACCAGAACAATCTACAATCAAATGTTAGTCTTAGGTGAGTGACGGTGGGCAAATGGTTTTGCCTTACTGAGCCTCAGTTTCCTCATCTAGAACATGGGAACAATTATAGCTGCCTGACATACAGAAGTTACTCAGCCCTGTTTGCTTTGCTCTTTCCCCAGTCCTCTGCCTCCTACAGAACGACAGGGTAAGAAGACTGTCCATGTCCCTCTCTACTCTGCAGATATGAAGATGCCAATTCTCCAAATCCATAAGGAAAAAATGGACACATCTCTTCATAGTGCCATTCTATGTATAAGGAACAGCTCCTCTTAATGTCCAAGGGGTCATTATTATTACTTTTTGAAACAACATCAGAGAAGCAGGTAGCTTGAAACCTTGTTATTCTAAGTGTGGACCCTGGACGTCACCTGGAAGTTGGTGAGAAATGCAGATTTGGGGGCCCTTCTCCTGACCTGCTGAATCACAATCCTTATCTTTTTTTTTTTTTTTTTTTGAGACGGAGCCTCAAGCTATCCCCTGGGTAGAGTGCCATGGCATCACAGCTCATAGCAACCTCCAACTCCTGGGCTCAAGGGAGTCTCCTGCCTCAGCCTCCCAAGTAGCTGGAACCACAGGCACCTGCGACAACGCCTGGCCATTTTTGGTTGCAGCCATCATTGTTGTTTGGCGGGCCCAAGCTGGGGATTCAAACCCGCCACCTTAGGTGTATGTGGCTGGCACCTTAGCCGATTGAGCCACAGGCCCCGAGCCCACAATCCTTATCTTAACAATAACCTCA
>CAUYQV010196422.1:0-45230 GCA_963574575.1 Galagoides demidoff | reverse complement strand
AAATAGCCGGGCGTTGTGGCCAGCGCCTGTGGTCCCAGCTACTTGGGAGGCAGAGGCAGGAGACTCGCTTGAGCCCAGGAGTTGGAGGTTGCTGTGAGCTGTGATGCCATGGCACTCTACCCAGGGGGACAGCTTGAGGCTACGTCTCAAAAAAAAAAAAGAAAACATTTAGATAACCCATTATTCTACCACCCAATCTCTATTTACATTTTGGTGAATTTCCTTTCACATTTTTTTCTCTGCCTATGAAGATGTACACACTTTCAGGCATAAAAACCCAGTAATGTAACCATTTTGTTACTAGTCATGGGTAGATTTGGGATATGGAGTGTCCCAGTGGGTTTCACCCAGGGCTTCAGGCTACCTTTAACAGCAGAGGGAGTGGGGAGGGAACCACCACACTCCTGGGTGACCATCTCCTGCCTAGACTTTAGAAGACCCCAATGCTTTAGTCACAGCAGCATCTAGACCCCATATCTCTATCTAGGGATATACAAAGAAAAGATTTCAGGGCTACAAATGGAACTATGCAGTCCCAAGGCTTAAACCAAGAAGACGGTCCACCTGCCTTGAGCCCTGTGTAAGACCAGCAGCGGGACCTGTCGCCCCTGAGACAAGCAACACGGAGCTGAGATACCATGTGGGGAGGGAGGGACTTGCCCAGACCTGAACCCGCTTTCCCACCCGCTCAGTGGGCCTTGCTTCCTCTTCTGTGACTAGAGAGCAAACGACAGTCTTTGCCAGGAAGATCTCACAGGACACGTGCGAGCTCTCTAGGAAGAATGGTCATCTCTTCATAGCAATTTGCTCTCTGATAATGATTTAATTAGTGATGTCTCCTGCCAAGCCATGAGCGCTGCACGGGAAGGGCCTGGGTGAGCTTCATTTGGCTGTATGGGCAGTGCCAGCTCAGTGCCAAGCACGTGGTGGGCCCTCGGCTGATGTGTGCCTGACGCTCAGTAAGTTAGCGGGGATAGCAGGACCAGGACCAGGTGTGCCACTCAGAGCTATAGAACTGCCAGGAACAAACAGGAACCCAGAGGGAACCAAGAAGGAGAGTCAGCCTATCCAAGAACAAATCTCTTGTCCAGGTCTCTCCAGGCCTCATCCTCAGGGTTCTAGGGCAAGAACAAAGGGCTCAAGCCAGTGAGTCCCGCTGAGGGGATACCCGCAGGCACAAGCGGAAGGAAGCTATGGACAAAGGAAGCGAGGAACCCTCACTGGGTGCCTATGGGTCTCAGATGTGGGGAGAAAGTGGAGAGGGAAGGGGAACAACCCATACCACCCCTTCCACTAGGGCAGAGGGGACATCACCAGCCTCCTGCATCTGTCCCACCCCTCTATAACAACTCACCCCCACACATACACACTCTGCACCTACCAGGCCCTTCATCTACATGCCAGGTCCATACTCTATGACTGGCAATGGTATTTATTTACTCCTTGGCTGCTAGGGGGTTAAAATGATTCACACTGGTAAATTATTTTTCTTTCTTTATTTTTTTTTTAGAGATAGAGTCTCACTTCGTCACCCTCAGTAGAGTGCTGAGGCGTCACAGCTCACAGCAACCTCCAGCTCTTGGGCTAAGGCGATTCTTTTGCCTCAGCCTCCCAAGTAGCTGGGACTACAGGTGCCCGCCACAATGCCCGGCTATTTTTGTTGTTGTTAATGCAGTTTGGCCCAGGCCAAGTTCGAACCCGCCACACTCAATATATGGTGCCAGCGCCCTAACTGAGCCACAGGCACTGCCCTCACACACTGGTAAATTAAATGTGAGTTACAGTTATCACTGAGCAGTTACTGTGCTTTACACACATAATGGGATAACAGTTACATTATGTAAAGTGTCATTATTCTCATTTTACAGCTAAGGAAACTAAGGCACAAAGAGTCACAGTAGCTGTCCTAGGTGCACTTGGCCCAGTATCTGGTGGAGTAAGCTCTGACCTGCTGCACCCAAGGCCACACTGTCTACCTCAGGGGATCCTGTGGTGCTCACAGCACAGGTGAAAATTAGAATCCCAACTAGGTAAGAAGGGCTAGGAATAAGGGCTGGAGGTGGGTCAAGGGGCAGGAACCCAGAGTGGGGCTGAGCTAGCCTGGTCCTGAGCCCCTGGTGGGCCCAAGGAATAGTGCTCCTGGCTACTGGGTGGGTCTGAGTCCCAGGGGACATTTTAGGGTCTGGAATTTGACCCTAAGGATACAGAAGAGGTTAGAAGGGTCTGAGAAGAGTAACACATGTTAATTGGGAAGGCCACCCGACTACCAGAGGTTCTCATCTGGCCCCTCCATTGAACCACGGGGGAAACTAAGGCCCAGAGTAGAGACAGGAGTCAGCTAAGACCACATAGGTCTGAGCACGCCCAAGGTTAGACTGACCTCCCATCCACAGACCTGGACTTTCAGCAGCCACACAGGGGACTACAGGAAGAGGGGAGGGCAGAGGGGGCTTAGCTGGGCCTCATAGGGGTGGGGGGGCTCCAGGCCAGACCAGCCCCCAGCCCCCAGGGCAGGCACCGGAAACAGCTCCTCTCCATTGTGCCACAGTCTGGCAGGAAGGCCCAGCTGGGCAGCCCTCTACACTCCCCACCCCCAGGAGGTTTGGCGTCCCAGGACCAGGCTGACTCTCAGGTCACTGAGAAAATAACCCTGCACAGAATGGGGCCCCTGCCTCCAGCCAGATAAAATGAGTCTCTGAGATCCCAGTTGGCCTGAGGTCAGGGTGAGAGAAAGGGCCTGCTGTATTCAACCACTTGGCTCAAATCATCCCATCCTTACCATCCTCCTTGAGAGACAGGATCACCCCACTTTAGAGATGGGGGAACTGAGGGCTGGAGAGGAGATGCCCCTTGAGCAAAGTCACATAGTGAGCTGTGACTGTCCTGAGCTGGGCCTGGGGGGCTGTGTGTCCTAGTGGTCAGCCCTCGAGGGTCGCCCACCCCCAAGAAGGAAAGGCAGCCCCTCCTTTCCCCTTTTCCTGGCAGCCTGAAATATGGGAGTGGGGGAAGGGAGTGTGGCTTTGGCTGTTTTAATCAGACACAACACCACACTGTCTGCGTGTGGACAGGCCTGGGCTGTCTCCTCAGACACAGGCCCATCTGTGAGGCCAACACAGGGCCTGTTTCTCTCCTGGAGGCTTGTTTGTTTACTCCAGTCTCAAAATTATAACCTCTGCCGTCCCGCCCAGCCCAACCATTCCTGCCCTGACCACGTCTTTGCTGTCTGGGGTAGTCTGGAGGCCCGGGGTAAGAACTGGGAAAGGAAGCCTTCGTGCCAGGGTCAGGGGCTCTGGGCGCCGCCTGGGTTCTGCTGCCTCTCCTCTCTCTGAGCCTCCTTTACTCATAATGGAAAAGAACAGAGGGGCTGGTTAGATAGGTTCAAATGGTCCTCCCTGACTAGGAAGAGGAAGGGTCCAGGCCTGAAAAAGAAAAGCAGACACTGACCCTCGGCACCTCTAAACACGAAGCAGGGCTTGGGGACATGCTCCTACCGCCAACAGGGCCTGGACTCCCCAAACCTTCAGCTGTACTCTCTTTTCTCTCCTCCATCTCCCGAGGCATACTGCTCTCAAAAGACAAACCAAAACAAAAAAGAACAAAACACAAAACAGGAGTGCGATTGTCACATCCCTCCTTCTCTGGATGTCTAGATGGCCCCTTAAATCCCTGATAAGCTACCTCCTGAAGAACTCAGCTAAAACACAATTGCCATTTACCGAGCCTCTGGCACAGCCGGAAACTATGCAGCACTTTTCCCAGAATTTTCACCCACCCCACAGGCAGGGACCTCTGGCCTCATTTTACTCACAGCTGAGGCTCTGAGGAGAACAGTAATATGCCCAAGGCTACACAGCTTTCACTGACTTCTGTGTCTGGAAGAAGGAGGTCTACTGCCTCCCAGACACATTGCCTCTTGAGTTGGGCTGACTGAGTGTTTAAACCAATATGCACTTTGGGAAACATAAAGATCCATTGTCTTTGTAAAACAAACTACACAGCATCCAGCTTAATGAAACTTCTCGGCTGGCATGAGTTCCCTGAGATCAGGGCTCATGTCACGGCTTCATCCCCAGTTCCCAGCTCAGGCTAGGCACAAGATGGCTTTCCAAGTAAGCTCTTCCTTCAACAGCAAAATCACCTCCTGCAATAGCTAGTTGTTGTATCTGCTCTGCCTTCCCTTCAGCCCTAGCCCGTAGGCTTCCAAGAGTTCAAAGCTGGGGTCCTAGTGCCCATTGCACAGAAGGCAAAACAAGAGGAAGGCACAGATAGGCACAAAGAGGAAGGACTTGCCCAAGGTCACCTGGCACCCATCCCAGTGCTCCTGCCTCTACTTCTATACCCCACAAAGGGTTCCCAGCACCAGCCCTGGGGTGCTATCCTTCCAGTCTGCACCCACAAATGACTCCTGGCAGTGGAATGAATTAAAGGCAGGTGGAACATGAGAGGATGGGTAAATTTGCTACCAAGGGACTCCTCTTCCAGAAAGTACTAGCTGTACAAACTCAGCTGGACACAAAGAGCTCCGCTTGGCTGAGGCATAGGGAAGATGGACAGCTACTGCCACCGGCTTGGCCACAGATGGGGGGGCGGGAAGGTAGGAGTCACATGTGGCAAACTGCAATTCATTCTTCCTCTGCCCTTCTGGATGCCCAGAAGCCCCTATCCTGCATGTAGACCCTCCCTCCACCCAGCACCCTGGCCCATGCCCTGCGCTGCTGATCCCCCTGGAGAAGAGGAATTCCTTTGGCCAATGTCCTACATGGACTGCATGAAACCTCAGACACAAAGACCTCTACCCTCGCAGTCTCACTGACCTCTAATAACAACTGGGCTACTGTGGTGCTCACTTTACAGAAGAAAAAGCTGAGCGTCCAAGAGGCGCAGGCAGCCACCAAATGGCTGGGCGGTTGGGACAAGCTCTCAAAACCAGGTCTTCAGATTCCAGCCCTTTTGCTCCCTGCTCTCAGAAGGAAAGAAGGGTCTCACATTTTGGGGCTACACAGGAAGAGAATGAGTCCTGAGTCATCAGAGGGGTGGAAGCAGAAGCTGCAAGACTACTGCCTGGAGGCCAGCTTTGGAAAAACAACCTACAGAACCCATCAGCCCTGGAGAGCCAAGAGTGATGGACGTCAGATCACCCTAACCCTGCATGGCACCATCACTGAATCCACAGCCCCCCTGAAGTCCCTCACTAAGCCTCACCCACACCGGAAAATGCCTCAAAGACCTCCTCAGGATGCTTAGGACAAAGTCCCCTCCTCTCTAAGGCCAGTCCCTGTGCCTCCCTCCACGTCACCTATCTCCAATGCAGTAGGCCAACCCACCCTCACTCACTAGGCCATCTCTCTCTTACACCTTCCTGTGGAAGGTCTTCCCCTCTAAGAGCATCCCTGCCCTGAGGAGTAGCTGGCCAGGAAGCACCAAAAAGGCAGGCAACACAGATCAGTGTGTGCATCAGTGTGGGTCCCTGGGGCTTGTCCCTAGTACATTGTCCCTAGTGCAATGCCTAGGTCAAATAATGAAAGAAAGAAGGGCTCAGTGTGTCTGGGACCAGAGCTCATCACGCCCCTGGAGGACCTCCTAGGAATGCACCTCTTACCTCTATATAGTAGCCTAACCAGCCCTGCCTTTGGAAAGTACCTGGAGACCCCTAGGAAAGGATTTTCAGTGGCAGAGTATTCCCAAGAGCAGATACTAGTTTTGAAGTCACAAATGAAAGGCATGGCCATTGGTCCAGAGTCATACAGTAATGGTCAAAGGAACCAGGCTTGAGACTTACAAGTCTAGTTCTGAAGACGTGACTAGGCAAGGGGCACATCTTCCCATCTGCCTTTTCACCCCTATATCCTCTGTGCCCTGCCAAGTGTCAGGCAGAAAGGATGATGCTGTTGAATGACTGACTGACTGGCTTTCTCTCTCTCCCCACAATCCCAAGTACCTGCTGAATACTGCAGGTGTCCAGGGCCATAGAGGCATGTCCCTTTCCTGGGGCACAGGACAGGGGGTGCTGGGGTGCATGAGGATGCAACACAGACCTGGCACATCTCCTGGGGCATCAGGTTTGCTCACTAAAGTAACAATCCTGCCAGGCCTGATGGCTCATGTCTATAATCCCAGCAGCACTCTGGGAGGCCAAGGCAGGTGGATCGCCTAAGCTCATGCGTTTGAGACCAGCCTGAGCCAGAGTGACACCTTATCTCTAAAAATAGCCAGGCATTGTGATAGGTGCCTGTAGTCCCAGCTATGTGGGAGGCTGAGGCAAGAGAATCACTTAAGCCCAGGAGTTTGAGGTTGCTGTGAGCTGTGACACCACAGCACTCTACCAAGGGTGACAAAGTGAGACTCTGTCTCAAAAATAAATAAATAAATAATAAAGTAACAATCCTAACAGCCACCACTCACGCATTCTCACCATCCTTACCATCACCCAGTCCTGCCCTGCACCTTCCAGGCGCTGTCACACTAGACCCTCACAGCCTGAGAAGCCCAATATTATCCTCTTTTACACAGGCTGCCAGGACTCAGAAGGGTCTTGTCCCAGAACACCAGTCTATTTAGTGGCAGAGCCAGGACTCCAGCAGAGCCTTGTCCTGAAACCACCCAGCTCCCTGTTTCTTTAGACTTACCATCCACTGAGTCACCAGGCAGGTCCCTTCACCTGCCTGGGCCAGAGCTAGCATATCTCAAAAAAAAAAGAAAAGAAAAGAAACAAAGGGGTGGAACTGGTACCCTCAAGGGGCAGATACACCCTGTTCTTCCAGTTTTAAAATCTGTGAGATCAGAAGCTTGAGCCTTCTATGATATGACTCAGGCCCTAAGATCTACCAAGAGAGGGGCATGGCTTTGCTCCACCCTCAAGGGTTTTAAACCTAGGCATCTGCTCTACTCCTTCCTTAAAACTCTGCCCAGCACAGACTACAGAAAACCCTTCTTCCTCAGAGAGTGGGTGGGGGTGGGGCAGGGGAAGGAAAAAGCAGCTCAGGAATTTCTGAGACCGCAGGAGGATGCTTACAGGAGACCCAGGGTGAAGTGAGTCATGAGCTCTGCCCACACGGGAGGAGGGGGGGGAACAGGAGAATAGGACTGTGAGTCTCAGACTGAGTAATGGCAGTGGGATAGTGGGAGCCTCTGACACACGCCCCTGTGTTCCCACTTGGCTCCTCCTCCTGCCTTTTTCTCCCCAGGCATTTGACCACCTCTCCTGGGGCACTTTTTCACCTTGCCCCCCTGCCCAGTCTGGGTACTAGGAATATATTTTTAAGAGCTAAGGCTTTAGGGCTGAGCGCGGTGGCTCATGCCTGTAATCCTAGCACTCTGGGAGGCTGAAGTGGGTAGATTGCCTGAGCTCACATGTTCAAGACCAGCCTGAGCAACAGCAAGACTCTGTCTCTAAAAATAGCTAGGTATTGTGGCGGGTGCCTGTAGTCCCAGCTACCCAGGAGACTGAGGCAAAAGAATTGCTTGAGCCCAAGAGTTTGAGGTTACTGTGAGCTATGATATCACAGCACTCTACTGAAAGTGACAAAGTAACATTCTGTCTCAAAAAAAAAAAAAAAGAGAGAGAGAGAGAGCTAAGCCTTTGACCTGATACTGAGATAAGCATTCAATGAGAGGCTCGGCGCCTGTGGCTCAATCGGCTAAGGTGCCAGCCACATACACCTAAGGTGGCGGGTTCGAATCCCCAGCCCGGCCCACCAAACAACAATGATGGCTGCAACCAAAAAATGGCCAGGCGTTGTGGCGGGCACCTATGGTCCCAGCTACTTGGGAGGTGGAGACAGAAGACTCACTTGAGCCCAGGAGTTGGAGGTTGCTATGAGCTGTGATGCCATGGCACTCTACCCAGGGGGATAGCTTGAGGCTCCATCTCAAAAAAAAAAAAGGAATCAATGAGATAATATAGGCAAGGTAAGCCTGGCACATAGTAAGTGCTCAGTTAAATTGTGGCTAATCTTTAGATTATCATTAGCCCTTTCCTCCTCCATCAACCACTCCCAGACAGATAATATATCCCTTCCTGCATGCCACAGGCTCACAAGCAGCTAGACTATGTGGCCACAAACCCAGAGGCCAGGGCCACCAGTCCCCATCCCCAGCTCCAACTCAGCCCCTTAAAGCCCTCCTGGACGGATGCTCAGAAATGTCAGGAAGGGCCTTCCCTCAAAATGCCAAGGATGCTGGAAGCAGAGTAGGGGCAGAGTGAGCCTAGGAAGTTAGGCTCTCTTTAGCAGGGACATGACCAAGGCCGGAGAGGAAACACGCCATGGCTCAGTTTGCCCCCCAAAACCAATGTGTGCAAAAGAGCTCAACATCCAGCTTTACGGGAAAGGCTACGAAAATGTCCCTCTGTCCTCTGTCCAAGATGTGGCCTTTGGGAATACTTCCAGGGAGGTTTTAACGACCTGGGAGAAATGTTTATTAAAAATCATTTAGAAAAAAAAAAAATCATTTAGAGGCTGGGCGCAGTGGCTCGCGCCTATTCCTAGCACTCTGGGAGGCAAAGGTATTGTAGCTGGGTGTTGTGGCAGACACCTGTACTCCCAGCTATTTGGGAGGCTGAAGCAAAAGGCTCACTTGAGCCCAAGAGTTTGAGGTTGCTATAAGTTATGACACTATGACACTCTACCCAGGATGATAGAGTGAGACTCTGTCTCAAAAAAAAAAAAAAGAAAGAAAGAAATCACTTACGGAAAGAAGTAGACACAAACTTGAGCCATGGTCCCAGCAATGTGTAACAATCGACACAGAAGGGAAATACTACTAAGAATTAAGCCGCTGTCGCAGGAAGGCGGGTGAGTAATTCATGTTCTTGTCTTTCAACCTCATTCCTCAGGAAGCACAAAGGGCAGGCGGTGGCCCAGTTTGGATTTAGAAAGTTCTCTTTCGCTGATGTGGGAAGGATTGGAAGCCCCGAGGAGGCCAGGGCAGCTCCAAACAGGCAAGATCAGCACTCAGGCCACAGTGTTGGGGAAGGAATAGACTGGAGGGGACTGCAGGCGACTGGATGGACAGGAGGACAGGGTCAACAATGCCAACAAAAGCACATTATGTAAGACCTGACACAGGAGACAACAGAATCCCCAGGTGATTCACCCACCCGGGGCTGACCCAGAGCTTGGCTAAGGGCAGCAGCTGCCTGGGCACTGCTTCTGGCCAGCCTGCTCTCTCTGCAAAGCTCAGGACGACAATGAGGAAGGCACTCGCTGGGTTGGGGATGGCTGAAGGCAGAACACTTCCATCCTTTCACTCCCGCTATCTGCGGCCACTTCCCAAATGTGGGAGGTAGATTTTTTAAAAACCAATTTGGAAAAAGGCATTATTTGTTTTGCTCAATACATAAATGAGATACCCTTTTACTCATTGTCCAAAAAGGTGACAATTTTCAGTATTGAGGTGCCTCGTGGCAGGAGGGTATCAAATATTTGCTTCCTTGTCAAAGGCTATGTGTCAACACATCAAAATGTTATCCAGGAATTCTATTTTGAGGCCTCTCTGATACTGGAACCTCATGGAAGAAATGTACAAGGAGGTCTGAGAGGCACCCTGGACACTAGCAAACACTGGAAATGATCCAAATGTCCGTGCACAGGAAGGATCCACCAAGGAAAGGGCAAGGTGGACTTGGGTATCCTGGCACAGAAAGACATCCACAATTGACCAAGTGAAGAAAATTAAACCACAGAAAATACAATAGGATCTTTTTTTATAAGCAAAGCTATAGAGAATGTACACAGAGGTACATTTGGAAACTGTGACACGTGAAACTTAAGTGATTTTTCTGGGGCGTGGGACTGAAAGGAGAAGGATGGAGGGAGCTTTCACTATTTTTACTTTATCCTCCTGAAATGTTTGCACATGCATTACTTTCCCAATTAGATGAAGTTAGCAGCACCTAGAGTTGTGTCAGACTAAGGGACTGTTGACTACTGATGGGTATAGGGCTTGTTTGGGGGTAATGAAAATGCTCTAAGGTTGCACAACTCTGCAAATATACTAAAAACCACTGAATTTTAAACTTCAAGTGGATGAATTGTATGGTAGGTGAATAATGTCTTAAAGCTGCTATTTATTCATTTTTTTCACCCTTCTTTTCACAGGTGTTGAGAAACTGCTATTTTTTTTTTTTTTTTTTTTTTTTTTTTGAGTAGCAAGCAGAAAGGAGAGCAGGACAGAAGGGGAGGCACAACACTGACTCCTCTCCCACCTTATAAACCCTATAGCAGTATGTTGGGGAGGTAGCCATCGCCCACAATGCCCGAGTCGGTCAAGGTTGTCTGAGGGATAGAAGGGAACCCCCACCCCAGCCAACACTGCCTCTCACCTGCTGCAGGTTGGTTTGTGCAGCTGAGGCCACATGCAAAGAGCCCTCACTCAGCTCAGATGTCTCCACTCTCTTGTCCTACCCAAGCTCTGTCCTCTGGGCCAGGTAGAAGGTATGACCCAGCCACCTGCCCAAGTCCTTGTTCCTTCTATTTGTCATAGGGGTCCCCCATCACTACCTGCAGACCCACTCCAGGAAGCCCACATCCACCTCACAGGTTTGCCAACACAAAGGATTATGTAACCAAGGTTTCTGGAAAACCAGGTAGATTCTCAAAAATCTACTCTGATCCCAGGGACGGGACAAACCTCAAAGAAATAGGTACCAAACGTCAGCTGCAATTGTACTTCCACACTCCAAATACACAGTCCATCTCAAAAATAATAGCAAGTGTTCCCTGAGTACTGCTTATGCCCCAGGCATTGGGCTGAGCCTCTGACCTCGGTTATCTCATTAAATACTCCCCTCAGAGCCCAGTGGGGCAGGTACTATTATTATTCCCATTTTGCAGATAAGAAAACTGAGATTAAGATGCTGACCCAAGGCTAGGTCAGCAAAGATGGAATGTGAAGAGGCCCAGCAGTATGAGTAAGTGCATTGTGCTGCTTAAGTCTACAGATGGGGGGGAGGGGGGTGGGAGATGGTTATCATTAGGTCCTCAGGGACGGAAGGGGTTTTAGCCACCAAGAGGAACATCCCCACTTGGTTCATGGCTATGGAACCTGAGACCCAGAGAGAGTAAGTGGTCTGCCCAAAGTTAATCAGGCTTCCTGAATTAGGATTCAGGGCTCTTTCCTCCACCCTTACTCCCTCCTCTAACTGGGAGGGACTCATCCTGCCACTAGCCCCACAGGGCTGCTGGTGTGGGAACAAGCCCCAACTTGCCAGGGGCTTTGAAATCCCAGGATAAAAGGTGTCGTGGCAGCAAAACAGTGCTGTGGGCAGGAGCGCGCCTGACCTTTGCCAGGACTTGCAAGCAGGCTGGCAATCTCCTACTCACCTGCTCAGGGCAGGCACAGAGCTGCGGGCCAGGACTCAGAACCGTCACAGGTCTGGCAGCTCAGACAGCTGTGGGAAGTTCAGAACTCTGACATTTCTGCTGGGGAGAACCAGGCCCCAGGTAGCAAGGGAGGGCTCTGGAATTTTAATTGTCTGCTACAGAAATACCCACTGCTCCCTGGGTAGAGTGAGGAGAGTACATGGATCACTGGAGGTGGCAGAGGCACACCCTCGTTCCCCTCCAATGGAGATTTCTCAGCAGCTCCCTTCCTCTGGTGGGTGCTGGGAGGATCTCTGGCTTTCCCCTTCCAACCTCCCACCTTTACCGGGCTGGAGCTCCCTCAGGTGAGGCTGGACTAGGAATTTGAGGCATCTGAAGAGAGTTATTAATAGCACTGAAGTGTTGAGAAGAGAGCGGCCAGGAGGCTCTGAGTGAGCACAACCCTCTTCCGCCCAGCCTGGCATCCATGAAACAAACCAGGAGGGGACACTTCACCTTTGTGGTCTCAGTCCCCTCCCTTATAATTGGCCAGGGGAGGGGGTGTTGGCAGTTCTCAGGAGGCAGGAAGACAAGGAGAGCCAGAGCTGGGTGTGAAGAGAGGAAAAACCCCACTGAAGGCATGGAGTACCCCACCCACACCCAGGCCGGGTGAGGGGCCTAATAGCAGGCCCTGAATGGAGGGACTGTTCCAGAGCCCCAGGAGGTTGCCATGACAGGGAGGGGACAGGAAGACTCCGCCCTGGCCCTTCCTCCTCCCAGAGTCCAGGCCTTGTCCTACAAGGAGGCTTTCCAGGACTTAACCCCCGCTGGTCGGAGGCTAGAGAGGGTCTGATTCATCTCCACATCACTCCAGGCCTGGCACAGGGGAAGCTCAGGCCACCTCTAGCCAAAGCCCACAGTGTCACTCCACAGGCCTTCCCCATACCTTCTCCATGCCAGTAAGGGTGGGGCCCTCGAGATGGGGAGTTAAGGGACACCTGGTCACTGCTCTCAGGGGTCACTGCTCTCAACGGAGTGTGGAAAGTATAGCTGCTGAAACGCTACAGGACATCAAGTTTGAGTAGGCTGACATGGTGCTCTGGGACCACTGGACAGGGAGACGCAAATGTGGCCAGAAGGAAGTCTCCTCTCTCCATGAGCCGCCTTGGAGCCCATCTGAACCAGCTCCCCTGTGCCAGGCCCTATGTTAAGCAAACTACATGAATTAGTTCACTGAAGTCTCTCAACCACTCATAATAAGGAAAAAATCATTAACCCTGTTTCAAAGAGGAGAAATCTGAGGTGGCAGAATATTAAGAGACTTGTCCAGGATCAAACCCCTGAGAAACAAATGCTGGGTTTCCACCCAGGGCAGCCCGGCCACCGGAGACATGAGCTGAGTTTCTCCTCCTATCTCCACATTCTCGGGGGGTGGGGGGTGGAGGGGGGTGGTGTTAGGAACCGAGAACCCTGCTGCAGCCACAGCACTTCCCCAGGAGCTTTGGGGGCAGCTGCCCTTTCAGACAAGTGGCCACTGTATAGTGACAGGCTGCAAGCAGGGTTCACTGAAGGAAGCTGAGAACTGGCCCGGCCAGGGTCCCACTTTGGCAGTGACCAACCCACTGGCTACCCTGCTGCCAGTAGGGGGCAGCCTGCTGAGTCCGAGCCAAAGGACACGGAACCCCACATCTTTCAGTGCACCCCATCTTATCCCTAGTCCTACTCCCAAGGATCAGCCCTGGGCCCTGATAAGCCAGTTCCCTGGAAACCTCAGCCACGTGTACCAAGGCTGAGGCCAGGACAGCTGGGGGCCGAGACCTCTAGGGAGGAAGGTCAGGACGTGCTGTCTGCGGGGAGGAGATTCCAAAGAGAGTAGAAGGTGGGCTTGGAAGGCTACTGGGCTAGGATAGCCAAGGGTCGGGGACAAACTCCCTCGCCCTCAGCTGGATCAGGAGCAGTGCGTTGGAGGATCCGACAAGACCATGCTCCTAAAGTATTCCAGAAGGGAAGGGTTCCAACTCCTCTCAAGAAGCGGAAGGTGGTGCTCAGAAGCGGGAGGGCAGGGGCGCCCAGACTCGGAGGGAACAAGCTCCCGCGCAGGGCACTGTCCCCAGCAGCTCGCCCTCCTCCCTGGCCTCTCTCCCGAGACCCCCGCCCAGGCGCGGACGGCGGGTCCCGGTGGGGGCGTGGCCCAGCAGTCCAGGCGGGACGCAGGGCGAGCGTGGCGCGGCGAGATCCTCACCTGCTATGTGCTGCCGACGGGCGTCGTCCAGGTGCGTGGACAGCACGTCCCCCATAGCTAGGAAAGTCAGGGCCGGATCCGGCCGCCGCCCGCCGCTGCCGGTACTGTTCAGGCGGACGCCTCTGGCGCCATGGAGCCCGACGCACCCTGTTCCCGCTGCTCCGCAATCCCCGGCTGCGGCCGCAGCTCCCGCTCAGCTCCGGCTCCGCTCCGGCCGAGCCGCGTCCCTCCCGCCCGTGGTCACAGCCTCCCGCTCCCGCCCGCAGCCCGCCAGCCCCGCCAGCCCCGCCAGGCCCCGCCCCGCTCGGCCCCGCCCCTGTAAGAGCCCCGCCCCCTTCTCGGCCAGGGCCGGGCGGGGCACGGGGGCTGGGGACGCTGGGACCGCCCGGGAGACGCAGACAAAGAGAAGGTCTCGGAAAGGAAGACTGAGTAGAGACGTGCAGAGAGCGCAGTCGATCCCGACCGAAGTGAAGAAAGAGAGGGGGCTGGTGGGTGCATCTGAAAGAACTGGGTGTGCCTTAGGGGGCTCCTGCTTTGATGACACTCCGTCCCTTCTCCTGCCCTTCCTGCGGGGAAAAAGAATCATTCCAGTGAGGGCGTGCGGGAATGGTAGAGGAAGCCTAGGCCGACGTGCCGGAATTCGGCATTCGGGCTGGCTCCTCCCGCCCCTTGCTCCCTGAAGCGCTTCTCTAGCCCCTAGTCCTGCCTGCTGTCCTCTGCACTCAGGAAGTTCCCTGGCCTTGATCCGACCTGTCCCAGAAGGTGCGCCGGCCTGTCTTGCACAATAACCGTAGGAAGGAGAGAGGAGGGGAGGGCTCTAGCCCAGAAGCACCCGGCCCCGGTGCCAGGCGGGCATTCCTCAGGTCCAGCAAGTGGGCGTCCCACCCAGCAGGCAGCTTATGGGACAGGGCAGTTCAGAAAGGGTAAAAGTAATAAATAGTAGTTTGCAGTTTGCAAAAGACTATCAGAATCAAAACCCAGAGACGGGCTTGGACTTTGGGTACCCTGCCTGTGGGGTTGGGCATGGGTGGGTCACCACTACCGGAGGAATGTGTTTCAGTCACAGGACCTCCCAAGCTGAAGGGGAGGCAGTCAAGTTGATAACTGGGATCCCCAAATTATGAACTGGGGTGGCAGAGGACTGCTTTGACCATGTTCAGATCTCCTGTCCTGCATTCCGACTAGGGTCATCTAGCTTCCACTTGGTTACCCTGGGTGACTGAGTGCTCACCACTTTTCTGTGCATTCCACCCTGTTGTTGTAACTGTGACATAAGGCAGAAAAGGGATGATAATAACAGTTAACATTGCTGAGCATCTGTGCTTCAGGCCTTCCCACACCACAGGAGGTAGGCTTGAAACTGATCAAAAAGATACAGTACCTTACCACTCACTCAGCAAACAGGTGATGAACACCTGTGTGTGCCAGGCCCTCTGTAAAATGCTGGTGGTGAAAAGATGAGTCGAGGCTGCACTCCTCTGTGACAAGTGGCATTACCTCTTTGAACCCCAGTTTCCTCATCAGTCGAATGAGGATAAAGATACTTTGTTTGTAGGATTAAGTGAGCTAACAAAGTGCCTGGCACATGGTCAGTCATCTGTTAACCAAAGGAATCTGTCATTCTCTTATTCATCACAGTACCTGCCCTCAAGATGGTAAAGAAGCTTGAGGAAGGGGCAGGGCATCTGTTTTGAGGAAAATCATAGAGCTAGAAGTTGAAAAACAAGAACATACTGGGGACAGCATTCCAGAGAGTGGGGACAGCACAAGCAAAGGCCTGTCCTTTGAAGAGTAGGGTGTATTCATGCAGCAGAGTTGGAGTCAAGCTAGCAAGGATTACTGATTTCCTTTTACAGAGGCAGAATGTGAGGCCTAGAGAGAGAAATGACTTGCCAAGGGCACACAGCAAGGCAGAGCAGAACCTGAACAGAGAGGCCACATCCCCTGACATCCAGTGTCTGGTTCTCTTGGAGCAACAAGAAGCAAGTGATGCTGGTCACCTTGTTTCATTTTTCCCACATCCCAAAATATAGGGACCAGAAGGGTCCCTGTGCCCAGGAAAGGGATAGGTGCAGCTAGCTGGTATCTGGATACCACAGGGCATCTCTTCAGTGACGACAGAGGCCTAGGCCAGGTGAGGTAGAAATGGGCCCACCGCAACCTCTCCCCAGCCTTCATGGTGCACCCAGGCCTATGAGCCTAGAGCACCCACAAACTTTCCAGCATGCCAGGGACCATTCCTCCTGGCTTTGGGGACCTTATGTCTAATGTTACCTAGTTTCTCGGAGCACTTACGGCCTCACGTGTGAGAAGCACATGAGGCAGTGAAAGTGGAAAGGGATTGTAGACTAAAGGGTGCACATGTAGAATGCTACCCCTAAACCTGGCACCAGTCCCTAACAATTAAAGATTCATCCGATTCCGCTGGGTGCAGTGGTTCATGGCTATAATCTTAGCACTCTGGGAAGCCAAGGCAAGTAGATTGTTTGAACTTAGGAGTTTGAGACCAGGCTGAACAAAGAACAAGACCTTGTCTCTACTAAAAATAGGAAAAGTAGCCAGACATGGTGGCAGGCACCTATAGTCCCAGCTACTCGGAGGCTGAGGCACGAGGATCACTTGAACCCAAGAGTTTGAGATTGCTATAAGCTGACAGCAGGGCACTCTGTTCTGGGCAACAGAGTGAGACTCTGTCTCAAAATAATAATAATAATAATAAAATAAAAATGAGAAAACAAATATATCAAGCAGTACTACCTGTCAGGTGCTATTCTATATAGTGGGAATACAAGAGTATACAAGATAATCAAGGTCCCTGCCTTCCTGGAAGTTATAGTCTCATGAAGAAGGATAACAAATAAAAAACACTTCAGAGAAAGATAAACATTAGGATAACAGGTGGAGATGTGATAGGATGCCATCTAGGAAGGTCTAGGAAGGCCTCCCAAAGGAGATGACACCTTGAGACCTGATTGGCAGCCCCAAGCTGAATTCGAACCCACCAGCTCCAGTGTATGTGGCTGGCGCCCTAGCCACTGAGCTACAAGGCACCAAGCCTTGAGACCTGATTGGAAGGAAGAAGCTTGCTCCACAAGGATTCAGAAGAGGTGCCATTTATGGCCCACAAGCCGGATACTGGGCATCAAGATAAAGGCTTTCCCTCCCTCCTCCCATCCTTATAGGCTCTGGGGTAGGAATGATCATGCCCATTTTATAATGTGAGGATTTTTACAAAGTGATATTCCATTGTATACATACAGCAATCTTTGTTTAAATTCTGGAATAGGCAGACACAGAGTGGGCATGCCAGGTAGAGGTGTCAGCAGGAGTGAAGGCTGGCAGGATGCATCCTGGGGGAGCTGAACTCCATGGCTGTCTCAAGACCTCCCGCAAGGAATAGGAGGGAGGGGCCCCTGCCAGGGAGAGGTGGGACCAGATGGGGAGGCAACTTGAGAACATCCAGAACAGAGAATTTTTATTTTATTCTGGGAAGATTGTAAAGTTCTCTAAAAGTTCTTAACTCTGTACTGTATCTCAATAAATCAGTGATTGTTGTAGTAAAAAAGTTATGATCTTCGGATGGGGAAGAAATTAAGTTTTTTGTTTGCTTTTTGTTTAAGGAAAGAAAAATGAATATAATCATCAGCACTGTGAGGATTCCAGAAAGTTAGACATCAGCACATTTCTCAGCTCTAAGCTTTGGGGAGCCTCTGCTCTTATACTTGAGGCCATTTTTCTTTTTTGCAACAGTGTCTCAAGCTGTTGTCCTGGATAAAGTACCCCAGCATCATAGCTCACAGCAACCTCCAACTCTTGGGCTCAAGCAATCCTCTTGCCTCAGTTTTTCTATTTTTAGTAGAGATGGGGATCTTGCTTTTGCTCAGGCTGGTCTTGAACTCATGAACACAAGCTATCCACCCCCACCCACTCACCCCCTCCTCCCAGAGTGCTAGGATTACAGGCATCAGCAACCCCACCCAGCCTTGAGGCCATTTTGAGGTTCACTTTTTAGTTTTGAGCAAATCAAAACATCTTTTCACACATTTATTGGCCATTTGTAGTTTTTAAAATTTATAACCTCTGCTTGCTTGTGGGTTAATGTCTTAACTTATTTCTTGATGATTTATAATAGCTCTTTCTATAGCAGCTCAGCTCTGCAAGGCTGGAGGGCACCTGTTCTTCTGCTAGGACTCTAAATGTTTCTCTGCTCACTAGGCTCTCCCACCCCCTTTCCTTGGCCCAGGTCCTGGAGCTTGGTGGAAATGCCAGAGATATGGACAAAGACTTGGAATGATCCAGATCTGGAGCACCGAGGAAACACTCTCCTCTGCCCACCTGCTGGGCCTGGCCCCTCCAACAGAGAATGCTACCTACAGCCCCTGACTCATCAGGCCTTTGTCAGGAAGTGGCTTCCTACAAGCTGCCTCCCTGCAAGGCTGCCCCACCCACCCCCCACCAGCCCCACCCTAAAGCCCATTTGGAACCAGGAACCCAACGGAGAAAAATAATAATACTTTGATTTGAAAAGGAGGATCCAGAAGGTCAGTGCAGAGCTTGGACTGAGACCCAGAGAAGGGAAGGGATTTGCCTGAGAACATTCAGCAGGAGCCCAGCCCAAGACCCTTTCCTTGTCCTGTAGGAAGAAGGAGTCTTTTCTCTCCCCATGGGTCCCTCTCCCACCCAGTTGGCTGTGAGCCCCAGCTCTGCTCTCCCCACAAACCTGTCAAACCTGAAATAGAACAGGAGAAAAAAAAAACAAACATCTCCAGTAAACAGCAGGGAGTGTGAATGAATCAGGATTTTGTTTTTAAGGAATATCATGTGTCCACTTCTGTTTACCCAGTTGGCATGGCCTGTTGTGCAGAAGGGACCTTGGCACCTGGCCCAGACCTCCTCTCTTTATTAACTGCCCAGGGGGTTGGGTAGAAGGGGCAGAAGCCTGTTCCATCTGTTACCTGGCCTTGGGCTGCTCAACTCCCTTAGAGTTCCTTCAGTGGCCAAGCCGTCACCTATCCCCAGCTCCACCATCACACCCAAGTCCAAGGCAAGTGCCCAGCTCATCACTGGCCTGCCAACCTCCAGCCTCCCACTTATTCTTCAGGAGGAGCCAGATGAATTGCTCTAAAACACAGATATGACCATGTCATTCCCCTGCTACACACCTTCAATGGCTCCCACTCTCCAGGAGAGAAAGTCAGACCCTAAGCATGGTACTCGGGGCTCCTGTCAGCCCATTCTTCACCTTATTCCCTTCCCCCTCTAGCTGCACTGAGCTTTCACATCCTCAAACTAGCTTAGGAAACACTATTCCCTTCCCCATCTTGCCCCACAAGCACCATTCATCCTCCAGGCCTCAGCTAATTTACTCTTTGTGAGAGAGGCCTTTGCTGCCCCAGACCCCCTAGACCTGCCATTACTGCCACCTGCCCCTAGCATCGTATATTCCTCCTTCGTTGCAAACAGCACACTCAAGATTATGTCGTGTGTGTGAGTGTGAGTGATTATCTGTTTAAATAGATCTTCCTCTCTGAGGACCAGCACTGTCCTCCCTAGTGTCTGATGTCATGGGAGTGGGAGTGGGCGCCTACAATGTGCACAACACTGTCCTGGCATGGGAGGAGAATGTGATGGCATGGGACCCACCTGGGCCCTGGGACCCAACAGCCTCACTCATAGATCTGCACATGTACGTTCATGCCTGCAGTGGCCATGCCTGCCTCATTTGATACAAAGTCCATTCTACAGCAAGACGGGCCCCTGCCACTTACATACCTCTGGGAGTGACTTGCTCACCACCTTCCCGGGTGGGATTCCATGGTTGGGCCCAACAACACCAAAGTCAGGCGAGGGGTGTTGAAGCACCAGCCAGCAGCCAGGAAGAAATCTTAATTGTAGGATGAGAAAGACAAGGAAGCCCCAGCTTCAGCTCAGGCTTCACTCCTCTGCCTCATTTAATCTTTTTTTTTTTTTTTTTAGACAGAGCCACAAGCTATCCCTCTGGGTAGGTGCTGTGGCATCATAGCTCACAGCAACTTCCAACTCCTGGGCTCAAGCGAATCTCCTGCCTCAGCCTCCCAAGTAGCAGGGACCACAGGCGCCCGCCACAGCGCCCGGCTATTTTTTGGTTGCATCCATCATTGTTGTTTGGCGGGCCCGGCTAGATTCTAACCCGCCACCTTAGGTTTATGTGGCTGGCGCCTTAGCCACTTGAGCCACAGGCGCTGAGCCACCTCATTTAGTCTTTACTACAACTTTTTAGGGACACTTATGCTATAGGCGAGAACTCGGAGGCTCAGTGAGATTAGTGACTTGTCCAGCATTCCACACAAGTAAGAGATGAGGGTTAGATACACACGCCTATTCTGCTGTATGGCACCATTAAACATTATTAAACTATTCTCCAAGGCCTGGCGAGGTGGCTCACACCTGTAACCCTAGCACTCTGGGGCAGCTGAGAAGAGTGGATTGCCTGAGCTCAGGAGTTCAAAACCAGCCTGAGCAAGAGTGAGACCCGTCTGTAAAAAATAGCCGGGTGTTGTGGTGGGCGCCTGTAGTCCCAGCTACTAGGGAAGCTGAGGTAAAAGCTTCACAGACCTCTTAGGCCTGAGAGTTTGAGGTTGCTGTGAACTATGATGCCACAGCACTCTACCAAGGGTGACAAAGTGAGACTGTGTCTCAAAAAAAAAGAGGGGCAGCACCTGTGGCTCAAAGGAGTAGGGTGCTAGCCACATATACCAGAGGTGGTGGGTTTAAACCCAGCCCCAGCCAAAAAAGCTGCAAAAAAAAAAGAGGGCAGCACCTGTGGCTCAGTGGGTAGGGCGCCGGCCCCATATACTGAGAGTGGTGGGTTCAAACCCAGCCCTGGCCAAACTGCAACAAAAAAATAGCCCAGCCTTGTGGTGGGCACCTGTAGTCTCAGCTACTCAGGAGGCTGAGGCAAGAGAATCACCTAAGCCCAGGAGTTGGAGGTTACTGTGAGCTGTGTGACACCATGGCACTCTACTGAGGGCGATAAAGTAAGACTCTGCTGAGAAAAAAAAAGAAAGAAAGAAAAAACTATTTTTCGGTGACCAACTGTTTCTAAAGATAAATTTCTAGAAGTGAGATTGCTAAGCTAAACCTCCTTATGAGGCTACCTTTTTTTTTTTTTTTTGAGTATTTTTTTTTATTTTTTCAAATTAATACTAGGGTACAATTTTTAGGTTACTTTTTAAACAGGATCTCGCTCTGTTGCCTGTGAGAGTGCCTTGGCATCATCATAGCTCACAGCAACTTCAAACTCCTGGGTTCAAGTGATCCTCTTACCTTATCCTCCTGAGTAGCTGGAACTATAGGTTCCCACCACAATGCCTAGCTAATTTTTCTATTTTTTGTAGAGATGGGGATCTCACTCCTACTCAGGCTGTTCTTCAACTCCTGGCCTCAAGAGATCCTCCTGCCTCAGCCTCCCAGAGTGCCAGGTTTGTAGGCATGAGCCACCACGCCCAGCTCCATATGATGCTTTTGGAATGTGATAACTGTGCTGCTCAAGAGATGGTAACAGCAAGCAGTGCTGCTCGCTCTTGTCATGTGCCTGTCATCTGTTCCTTGTCAAGAACCCCTGGTGTCATGGGGACTTGTGCACGTCTTACATCCCAACTTCTCCTCCAGAGTGAGAGCCCCTGAAGAGCAGGGACCAGAGCCTGGTATTGTTCCTGGCTCCTAGCAAGTCCTTGAGAGCCATTTACTGTTGAGCTGGGGCTGGACAGGCGTGTCAGTTCCTCCGGGGCAGCATGGGGGGCGGAGGGGGGGGGCGGTTCGTGCCCTACCAACCCCTCCCACTTCTTCCATGTCAGACTTGGTTTCCTGCTGGACTGCAGCTGCCCCTCACCAGCTGGTGACTCAGAGCCTGTCCAGGATGGCAGTGTGGGTTGGGTCTGCCCAGCCCTCCGGGTGACTAAGCTTGTGGTGAGGCTGGGCCAGGCCTCCTGGGGTGGGGCCCCCTGCACCCTAGCTTGGCCCTCTTCCTCTCTCCCTTAGTCCTTGCTGACTCCTGTCCTCTAGGCCTTCTTGATAGAATAAGGATAATTCTGTATTCAGAAAACATTTCCTGAGTGCCAAATTCCGGGGAAAGGAGACTGTTCCTGTCCTCCTGAGGAGTGCAGTCTGGCAGACAGAAGCTATTCCACGGGGAGGAACAGGGAGAAGCCAAAGAGGAAGTGGGTAGGAAAGAGGGAGTGAGAAGTGGTGGGGAGATCCCTGAGGGGGGATCCGGGGTAGACCCAGGCCACTATGTGTTAAGGACTGGTTAGGGCCTCCCTGCCCCCTGTGTCACCTCCAAGTGCAGAGATAGTCCTGGCAAGTGCAGTGTGGGCTGGATTCAGTCACCCAGGCCATCAGATGCATTTGTGCAGGGAGCCCTGAGTGAGGAGGCAGGGGTGGTAGCTTCTCCTGGAGTGTGCTTGGAAATGTGTGTATGGAGGTGTTTTAATTGTCACTATGTGTGGTGTCTGGATGCATGTTGGGGAGCATTGCTGTTGGCATTTAATGTGTGAAGGTCAAGGATGCTAAGCATTGTGCCAAGGTGGCCAGCCCTGCCCAGATGAAATACTCTTCCCACACCCAAGTCCAGGGCTGAGCCCCCTCTGCTGCCTCCTTACGTTGTAAAGAGCATCATAACGTCTGCAAACTTGTGAAGTTTAGCAGGACCCTTTAAGTAGTTCTAACTATACTTGAACCTTCTCCAGCCAGGGCTTGCTCCTGACGTTTTTGTCAGTCCTCTCGTAATAATTATGGCACACTATGAACGTGACATTGAACAGCCCCTGCGTGCTGGGCCCTGGGCTAGGCCTTTGAACATGTTATTTTTGTGACAGTCCCATGAGGGCTGGGCTATTATTAGTCCCATTTTGCAGATGAGAAAATTAAAGCTTAAAGAGGTGAGGTCAGTTATGAGGGTGGGAAGCCAGGAAGCCAGTTTTCTGACTTGGGTTTACTTCCCTACAAAGCACTATGCCCTGCTAGTAGGACAAAACTTGGCCCATTTGATGGATAGGGAAACCAAAACACAGATTTTTTTCTTTTTTTTTTTTTTTTGAGACAGTTTCACTCTGTCACTGAGGGTAGAGTACTGTGACATCATAGCTCACAGCAACCTCAAACTCTTGGGCTTGGGCAATCCTCTTGCCGCAGCCTCCCAAGTAGCTGGGACTACAGACAGGCATGCACCATGATGCCTGGCTAGTTTTTCTGGTTTTGCTGTTATTGTTGTATTTAGTATAGACAGGGCCTCACTCTTGCTCAGGTTGGTCTCCAACTCCTGAGCTCAAGCAATCCACCTGCTTCAGCCTTCCAGAGTGCTAGGATTACAGGTGTGAGCCACCACGCCTGGCCCCAAAACATAGACATTTTAACTGCTTCCCAACCAATCACTGACAAAAGCAGGCACAACCAAGGTGTATGAGCCCATGAATCCAGATTCTTCCCTCTCAACCTCTATACCACGGACCCACATCTGCAAATGCAGGGCCATTTAATAATGAGAATTAAAAGACCTGAGTGGTGGGCATAGTGGCTCATGCCTGTTATCCTAACGCCCTGGGAAGTCGAATCACTTGTCGTCAGGAGTTCAAGACCAGCCTGAGCAAGAGTGAGACCCCTATCTCTACCCCAAAGATAGAAAAATAAACTGGGTACAGTGGTGTACACCTGTAGTCCCAGCTACTCAGGAGGCTGAGGCAGGAGGATCACTTGAGCTCAGGAATTAGAGGTTGTAGTAAGCAGTGATGACGCCACTGGACTCCAGCCAGGGCAACAGAGCAAGACCCTATCTCAAAAAAAAAAAAAAAAATGGGGTCATTGGTGCTGCCCGGTGGTGCCCTGTGACCAGGAGGAGGGAGAGGGCTCCCCACCAGGCCTCGCCTCCGCCCGCCGCCCCCTCCCCGCCTAGGAGAACACAGCCAGAGAGCAGATTTGATAATGGGCTGCATTTAAAAAAAAAAAAAAGTCTTGAGGAATAGCTTTCCTCGAGTCTGGTTTTCTGTGCATGCAACTTACTTTCTCCAAGTATTTCATGCTCTGGAAAACTTTAAGTTAGTGCCTTTTACCTTAAAGTAACTCCCATTCCTCTCTGTAAGGTATCTTTCTATAACTTGGAAGAGTTCCAAAGACGAAAAAGCCTTCCTCTCTGCCTACCTGGGAGAGCTTCGGGATGCCCCTGGGGTGAGCAGGCAGCGGAGCGTGGATGTCAACTTTATTGTAGCTGCGAGGCTTTGGATCAGCTCTCACCATTCTGAGCCGCATCTTTTGTAAAGTGGAGCTGGAAATCCTGGTTGTGATAGGGAGGCAATAAAATCACCCTTACAACACAAGGCCCTGGTGCTCTGCTGATTATTGTCAGCATCTAGTGCAAAGACAGGCAGGTCTACACTGTTTTTTGTTTTGTTTTGTTTTGTTTTGTTTTGTTTTTTTGAGACAAAGTCTTACTATGTCACCTTGGTTAGAGTGTCATGGCGTCACAGTTCATGGCAATCTCAAACTCTTGGGCTTAAGCGATTCTCTTGCCTCAGCCTCCAAGTAGCTGGGACTACAGGTACCCGTCACAAAGCCTGGCTATTTTTTGGTTGTAGTTGTCATTGTCGTTTGGCAGGCCCGGGGCCAGGTTCGAACCCCCCAGCCCCGGTGTATGTGGCGATTCTCTTGCCTCAGCCTCCCAGTAGCTGGGACTACAGGTGCCCAACACAACGCTTGGCTATTTTTGTTGTTGTTGTTGTCGTTTGCAGGCCTGGCTGGGTTCCAACCCACCAGCCCCAGCATGTGTGGCCGGCACCCTAACCACTGAGATATCAGCGCTGAGCCTACACTGAGTTCTAATGCTGATGATACAATGTGGACCCTGGGAGCCCCAAGTGTGGCACAAGGCCAGATGGCTTTCCAGAGGAGGAAGGGTTTGAGATGGAACAAATTCTCTGAGAAAGAAGCTGTGTGTCAGGTGTGCAGCTGCGTAGTGCTGATTTGTAGAAATTCTCTGAGGAGTGCTCCGTTCCGAGTGGAGAAGGATCCCACGGGTCCTGGAGAGGCTGGGAGTGCCCATTGGGATACAGGGTCAGGAGTACATGTACATTTTCTTTTATTCGTTGAAGGCTAATTTACAGATATCAAATGCACAATTCTCCAAGAGTTTTTAAAATGTGTTTTGGCAGCTCTGGAATGATAGATAGACAATAAACTATCTAACTTGTCAGATCATAAGCTGTACATGTTTCAAATGGACAATTTGGTGATCTGGGACATACATGTACATCTGTAGAACCATCACCACAGTCAAGGTAATGAATATACTCATCACCCCCAAAGTTTTCTCCTCCCTTTTCTTTCTTTCTGTCTTTTTTTTTGAAGGCAAGCATGGAGCAAGTTTATTGAGGAAGAGAAAGATAGGTTTACAGGGTAAGAGCAAGATGCAGGCTTACGTTCACCACCGACAGTGAACAGGCCTCCATCGCAGGGCAAGTAGGCAAAGAGGCAAAGAGGCCCCTTCTCCCTTTTCTAACCTCTTCTTCCCTTTCTCACTCACTATAAATCCCCATACAAATGCTGATCTGATTTCCATCACTGCTAGAATTTACATAAATGGAATCACATATAGGATTACTTTTTTATGTCTAGTTAAAAAAAAAACTTCAGTATCACTGTTTTGAGATTCATCCATTTTTTTTTTTTTTTTTAGAGACAGAGTCTCACTATGTCACCCTGTCACCGTAGAGTGCTGTTTTGTCACAGCTCACAGCAACCTCAAACTCCTGGGCTTAAGCAATTCTCTTGCCCCAGCCTCCCAGTAGCTGGGACTATAGGTGCCTGCCACAACACCCAGCAATTTTTTGTTGCAGTTTGGCTGGGGATGGATTTGAACCTGTCACCCTCGGTATGGGGCCAGCACCCTACCCACTGAGCCACAGGCACCACCCAACACCCAGCTATTTTTTTGTTTCAGTTGGCCCTGGCCTTGTTTGAACCCTCCAGCCTCAGTGTATGTGGCTGGCGCTGTAACCACTGTACTATGGGCACCGAACCATGTTTTGTTTTGTTTTTTAGACAGATTTTTACTCTGTCACCCAAGCTAGAGGGCTGTGACAGTCAACCTAGCTCCCAGAAACTTCAAATTCCTGGGTTCAAGTAATCCTCCTGCCTCAGTCACCCGAGTAGTTGGGACTATAGTCACCTGCCACGAAGCCTGGCTAATGTTTTCTATTTTTATTTTATTTTTGAGACAGAGTGTCTGTCACTTTGTTGTCCCCCCAGTAGAGTGCCCTGGAGTCACAGCTTATAGCAACCTCTAACTCCTGGGCCTGGCTAATTTTTTTTTTTTTTTAGAGAGAGGGTCTTGCTCTAGTTCAGGCTGGTCTCAAACTTGTGAGCTCTGGCAGTCCACCCACCTTGGCCTCCCAAAGTGCTGGGATTACAGGCATGACCCATTCTTTTTCTATTTTTATTTATTTTTTATTTTTCTTTTCTTTTTTTTTTTTTTTTTGAGACAGAGCCTCAAGCTGTTCCCCTGGGTAGAGTGCCATGGCATCACAGCTCACAGCAACCTCCAACTCCTGGGCTCAAGCGAGTCTCCTGCCTCCACCTCCCAAGTAGCTGGGACTACAGGCGCCCGCCACAACGCCTGGCCATTTTTTGGTTGCAGCCATCATTGTTGTTTGGTGGGTCGGGCTGGGGATTTGAACCCACCACCTTAGGTGTATGTGGCTGGCACCTTAGCCGATTGAGCCACAGGTGCCGAGCCTCTATTTTTAGTAGAGACAGGATATTGCTCTTGCTCAGGCTGGTCTTAAACTCTTGAGCTCAAGGGATCTTCCCACCTCGGCCTCCCAGAATACTAGGATTACAGATGTGAGCCACCCCGCCTGACCCATGTTATTGTATTAAAAGTTCATTCCATCCCTTCTTGCAAGATGGCGGATGAAAAATTTGACAAGCCAGTTACTAAAGAGAAGAAACCTGAGGCCAAAAAGGCTGAGAAGAAGAAGCCCTATTGCAGCTGAAATCCTATTCTCATCGAAGGCATAGGCAGATATTCCCAATCTGCCAAGTATACCAGAAAGGTGAGATATAAGAGGAAATACACAGTGGCTAAATCTAAGATTGAGAAGAAAAAGAAGGCAAAGGTCCTTGCCATTGTCACAAAACCAGTTGGTGGGGACAAGAATGGTGGTACTCAGATGGTTAAACTTCACAAAGTGCCTAGATACTATCCCACCAAAGTTGTGCCTTACAAGTTGTTCAACCACAGCAAAAAATCCTTCAGTCAGTACGTGAGCAAACTGCCACCTAGCATCCACCTGGGACCATTCTTATCCTCACTAGGCACCACAGAGGCAGGAAGATGGTTCTCCTAAAGCAGCCAGTCACTGACTTGCTACTTGTAACTGGACCTTTGGTCCTCAATGGAGTTCTACAAAGGCCACCCAGAATTTGTCATCGCCACCTCCACGAACATCAACATCAGTGATGTTAAAATCCTAAAGCAGGCTCGGCGCCTGTGGCAGGCCCAGGCTGGGGATTCGAACCCGCCACCTTAGGTGTACATGGCTGGCGCCTTAGCCGATTGAGCCACAGGTGCTGAGCTGACAGAGTCTCACTTTATCGCCCTTGGTAGAATGCTGTGACATCACAGCTCACAGCAGCCTCCAACTCCCGGGCTTAGGTGATTCTCTTGCCTCAGTAAAAAAAATTTTAAGGCTCAGCGCCTATGGCTCAAGCAGGTAAGGTGCCAGGCACATACACCAGAGCTGGCAGATTCGAATCCAGCACGGGCCCGCCAAACAACAATGACAGCTGCAACCAAAAAATAGCCGGGCATTGTGGCGGGCGCCTGTAGTCCCAGCTACTTGGGAGGCTGAGGCAGGAGACTCGCTTGAGCCCGGGAGATGGAGGTTGCTGTGATCTGTGAAGCCATGGCACTCTACCCAGGGGAACAGCTTGAGGCTCTGTCTCAAAAAAATAAAAAAAAAAAATAATAAAAAAAAATCCCAAAGCATCTTACTGGTGCTTATTTAAAGAAGAAGCAGCAGCTGTGAAAGCCAGGACACCAGGAAGGTGAGATCTTCACCATGAGAAAAAGAAAAACATGTGTTAACAGAACAGTGCGAGGTTGATCAAAAAGCTGTTGACTCTCAAATTGTACCCCAAATCAGGGCTACCTGAGATCTGTGTTTCCCCTGACAAATGGAGTTTACCCTCATAAATTGGCATTTTAAATTTCTAAAGAAGAACCTAATTAAATGGCTGATAGATTTCTTTGTTGTTGTTGTTGAGACAGAGTCCCACCCTATACCCTGAGCAGAGTGCAATGGTGTCATAGCTCACTGCAACCTCAGACTCTGGCTGTGGGCATCCTGCTGCCTCAGCCTCAGAAGCCACTGGGATTACTGGTGCTCACTGCGACACCTGGCTGGGTTTTGCATTTTTTTTATGAGTCTGGGTCTCACTCTCTCTCAGGCAAGTCTCAAACTCTTTTTTTTTTTTTGAGACAGGAGACTCAAGCTGCCCCCTGGGTAGAATGCTGTGGCATCACAGCTCACAGCAACCTCCAACTCCTGGGCGCAAGCGAGTCTCCTGCCTCAACCTCCCAAGCAGCTGGGACCACAGGTGCCTGCCACAACACCTGGCTATTTTTTGGTTGCAGCCGTCATTGTTGTTTGGTGGACCCGGGCCAGATACAAACCTGCCACCTTAGGTGTATGTGGCTGGCGCCTTAGTCACCTGAGCCACAGGCATTGAGCCCAGCACCATTTATTGAATAGGGATTCTTTTCCCTAGTGCATGTTCTTGTTTGGTGTATCAAAGATCAGGTGGCTATCGTTTTCTATTCGGTTCCAAATGTCAGTGTCTCTATTTTTGTGGCAATACTGTGCTGTTTTGATCTCTATGTCCTTTCAGTATAATAGAAAGTCTGGTAGGGTGATCCTCCTGGCTTTGTTTTTATTACTAAGAATTGCCTTGGCTTGGGCAGCGCCTGTGGCTCACTGAGTAGGGTGCCAGCTCCATATACTGAGGTTGGTGGGTTCAAACTAGGCCCCAGCCAAACTGCAACAAAAAAATAGCGGGGTGTTGTGGCGGGCGCCTGTAGTCCCAGCTACTTGGGAGGCTGAGGCAAGAGAATTACCTAAGCCCAAGAATTAGAGGTTGCTGTGAGCTGTGATGGCACAGCACTCTACCAAGGGCAATAAAGTAGAGATTCTGTCTCTAAAAAAAAAAAAGAAGGAATTGCCTTGGCTTGTATGGGGTTTCTTCTGGTTTCACACAAATCGAAGAATTATTTTTTCCAGTTTTTGAAAGTATGATGATGGTATTTTAATGGCGATTGCATTGCATCTGTAGATTGCTTTCGGTAGTATAGACATTTTTATAATGGTGGTTCTTCCTAGCCATGAACATGGTATGTTTTTCTATTTCTTAATATCATCTGTTGTTTCTTTTCTTAGAGTTTCATAAATTTCTTTGTTAGAGGTCCTTCACCTCTTTTGTTATGTATATTCCTAGGTATTTCTTTTTTTTTTTTTTTGAAGCTACTGTGTCTTTAATTAGCTTCTCATCTTGACTGTTATTAGCATATACAAAGGCTACTGATTTGTGAACATTGATTTTATATCCTGAGACATTGCTGTATTTTTTTGATCACTTCGTATTTTTTTGATCACTTCGAGGAGTCTGTGGTCGAGTCTTTGGGATTCTCTAATTATAAGATCATATTGTTGGCAAAGAGTGAGAGTTTGACCTCCTCTGCATCCATGTGGATGACTTTTATTTCCTTCTCTTGCCTGATTGTATTGGCTAGAACTTCCAGCACTATGTTGAATAGTAGTGGTGGTAGAGGACAACCTTGTCTGGGGGTTCCAGTTCTAAGTGAAAAAGCTTTCAGTTTTACTCCATTCAGTATAATATTTTCTTTGGGTTTGGCTCAGCATCCATAGTACAGTGGTTACGACACCAGCCATATGCACCGAGGGTGGTGGGTTTGAACCTGGCCCAGGCCAACTAAACAACTGCAACAAAAGGATCACCAAGGATATCTGGGCGTTGTGGCCGGCGCCTGTAGTCCCAGCTACTTCAGAGGCCGAGGCAAGAGAATTGCTTAAGCCCAAGAGCTTGAGGTTGCTGTGAGCTGTGACGCCACAGCATTCTACTGAGGGCAACATAGTGAGACTTTGTCTCCAAAAAAAAAAAAAAAACATATATATATATATTTATATATACACATATATAATCTGTGGGTTTGTTGTAAATGCCTTTGATCAAATTAAGAAATGTGTCACCTATGCCTATATTTTTAAGTGTTCTAATTAGAAATGGATGCTGAATTTTATCGAATGCTTTTTCTGTATCTAGTGACAGGATCATATGGTCTTTGTTTTTGTTTCTGTTGATATGGTTAATTATGATTATGGACTTGTGTATATTAAACCAACCTTGCATCCCTGGGATGAAGCCTACTTGATCATGTTGAATGATTGTTTTAATGTGTAGCTGTAATCTATTGGCTATGATTTTGTTTTGTTTTGTTTTTTTGAGACAGAGCCTCAAGCTGTCCCCCTGGGTAGAGTGCTGTGGCATCACAGCTCACAGCAACCTCCAACTCCTGGGCTCAAGTGATTCTCCTGCCTCAGCCTCCCAGGTAGCTGGGACCACAGGCGCCCGCCACAACGCCCAGCTATTTTTTGGTTGCAGCCATCATTGTTGTTTGGCGGGTCTGGGCTGGATTCGAACCCACCACCTTGGGTGTATGTGGCTGGCGCCTTAGCCACTTGAGCCACAGGCGCTGAGCCTATGATTTTGTTGAGAATTTTTGCATCTATAGTCATTAGTGAAATTGGTCTGAAATTCTCCTTTTTAGTTGGATCTTTTCCTGATTTTGGTATCAGGGTTATGTTTCTTCGTAGAATGTGTTAGGGAAGATTCCTTCCTACTCAATTTTTTGTAATAATTCCTTTTTCTTTTTTTTTTTTTTTTCTTATTTTTGCAGTTTTGGGCCGGGGCTGGGATTGAACCTGCCACCTCTGGCATATGGGACTGGCGCCCTACCCTTTTGAGCCACAGGTGCCGCCCTAATAATTCCTTAAGTATGAGTATATGCTCTTCTTTGAAGGTTTAATAGAATTCTGGTGTGATGCTTCTTTTTGTTGGGAGTTTTTTATTGTTTCTTCTATCTCAGTTCTTAAAATCAGTCTTTTCAAGAGATCTGTTTCTTTTTGATTAAGTCTAGGGAGAGGGAGAGGGTGATTCCAGGTATTGATCCTTTTCTTCCACATTGTCAAAAATTTCTGGGCATAGAGTTTCTTGGAGTACTCAGAGATGATCTCTTGTATCTCTGTGGCGTCTGCTGTTATTTCCCCTTTCTTGTTTTTGATTGAGGTTATTAGAGATTTTGCTTTTCTGTTTCTATTTAATCTGGCCAAAGTTCTATCAATTTTATTTTATTTTTTAAAAACCCAACTTTTTGTTTTGTTAATTTTTTGGACATTTCTTTTATTTTCAGGTTCATTAATCTTTGAATTAATTTTGATTATTTCTTTTTTTCTACTGGGTTTGGGATTAGATTGTTCTTTTTCCAATTCCATAAAGTGGTTCATGAGTTTGTTGATGTTACTCTCTTTCTGTTTTTTGAATGTAGGCATCTAATGCGATAAATTTCCCTCTTAAGATTGCTTTTGCTATATCCCACAGGTTTTGGTAACTTGTGTTTTCATTGTTATTATGTTTGAGGAATTTAATGATTTCTTCTTTTATTTCTTCCGAACCCAACTATCATTCAGCATAAGGTTGTTTAATTTCCATGTCTTTGTGTTAGGATGAATGTTTTTGTTGGAGTTCAGTTCCACCTTTATTGCCTTCTGGTCTGAAAAGATACAAGGTATAATTTCTACTCTTAGTTATGTTGAAGTTTGATTTATATCCTAGGACTGGGTCGATTTTGGAGTATGTACCATGGAGAAAAATGTATATTTGTTAGTTTTGGGATCGTGCATTCTGTATGTCTATTAATCCCGTTTGTTCTAGGGTCACATTTAAGTCCTTTGTATCTTTGTTTAGTTTCTGTTTAGAGAATCTGTCCAGTTCTGTCAGAGGGGTGTTAAGGTCTCTGACTATTATGGTATTATGGGATATCATATTGCTCAGACCAAACAAGGTCTGTTTCATAAACCTGAGAACATTTGAGTTGGGTGCATAAATATTTAAAATTGAAATGTCTTCTTGTTGTATTGTTCCTTTGACCAGTATAAAGTATTAGCATGGGTGTGGTGGCTCACACCTGCAATCCTTGCACTCTGGGAGGCTGAGGTGGGTGGATTGCCTGACCTCGTGGGTTCTTGAGACCAGCCTGAGCCAGAGCAAGATCTTGTCTCTTAAAAAGTAGCTGGGCATGGTAATGGCACAGTGGTTATGGCACCAGCCACATACACCGAGGGTGGCAGGTTTGAACCTGGCCCGGGCCAGCTAAAGAACTGCAACAACAACAACAAAATAGCTGGGCATTGTGGTGGGCACCTGTAGTCCCAGCTACTTGGGAGGCTGAGGCAAGAAAATTGCTTAAGCCCAAGAGTTTGAGGTTGCTGTGAGCTGTGATTTTATTACACTCTACTGGGGGCGACATAGTGAGACTCTGTCTCAAAAAAAAAAAAAAAAGTAGCCAGGCATTGTGGCAGGTACCTGTAGTCCCAGCAACTTGGGAGGCTGAGGCAAGAGAATTGCTTAAGCCCAAGAGTTTGAGGTTGTTGTAAACTGTGACACCATGACACTGTACCAAGGATGACAAAGTAAGACTCTGTCTCAAAAAAAAAAAAAAAAAGAAAAATTGTCTATCTTTGTCTTTCTTAACTTTAATTGCTTTACACCTGCTTGTATCTGAAAATAAGATTGCAACCCCTCCTTTCTTCTGAGATCCATTTGCTTGAAATACTATTTTCCATCCCTTGTCTCAGTCTTGATTTGTCCTCCAAGGCTAGGTGTGTCTCCTGGAGACAATATATGGATGGCTTGTGCTTTTTATCCACTCAACCAGTCTGTGCCTCTTCAGTGGTGTATTCTGTCCATTAACATTTATTGAGAGTATTGTGTGGTGGAGTTCTGTTCATCTTACTTTGTGAACGTCCATTGTGTAGTTGTATCCTTTGCGCCATTGTGGAAGCTAAGTTTTGACTTTTAGCTTCTAGGTGTTTACTTTGCTGGTGGTCCATTGTGATGGTCAGTGCTGAGAATAGGTCTCAATATTTCCTGTAAAGCTGGTCTTATTGTGATGAATTTCCTCAGTGCTTCCTCTGCAAGACGTTTGATTTCTTCATCAATTTGAAGCTTAGTTTAGGAGGACCCAGAATTCTGGGCTGAAAATTATATTGATTAAGAATGTTTGGGCGGCACCTGTGGCTCAGGGAGTGGGGCGCCATATGCTGGAGGTGGCGGGTTCAAACCCAGCCCCAGCCAAAAAAAACTGCAAAAAAACCCCAAACAAATAAATAAAAAGAATGTTTGAAGGTTGGCTTGGTGCAACTGCAACAAAAATACAGCTGGGCATTGTGGTGGGTGCCTGTGGTCCTAGCTACTTGGGAGGCTAAGGCAAGAGAATTGCTTAAGCCCAAGAGTTTGAGGTTGCTGTGAGCTGTGATGCCATGGCACTCTACTGAGGGTGACATAGTGAAACTCTATCAAAAAAAAAAAAAAAGAATATTGAAGGTGGATGACCATGCTCTTCTGGCTTGGAAGTTTTCAGTTGAGAAGTCTGCTATCATCTTAATGGCTCTTCCTCTGTAGGTCAGTTGGTGCTTACTCCTGGCTGCTTGCAGAATTTTTTCTTTTATCTTGACTTTGGACAGGTTCAGTACCATGTGTCTTGGAGAGGTTCTGTTTGAGTTGAGACGACCCAGGGTTCGATATCCAGCTAAAAGGAGTGTGTCTTTAGTAAAACTTGGGAAGTTTTGAGGCAGTGCCTGTTGCTCAGTGAATAGGGTGCAAGCCCTATATATACTGAGGGTGGCAGGTTCGAACCCGGCCAGCCAAACTGCAACAAAGAAATAGCCAGGTGTTGTGGCAGGTGCCTGTAGTTCCAGCTACTCAGAAGGCTGAGACAAGAGAGCCACCTCAGCCCAAGAGTTGGAGGTTGCTGTGAGCTGTGATGTCACAGCACTCTACTGAGGGCCATAAAGTGAGACTCTGTCTTTAAAAAAAAAAGAAAGAACAAAAGAACTTGGGAAGTTTTCATTTATGATAGTCTCCAGTAAGGCTTCTGTTCCTTTGGGGCAGTCTTCTTCCCCTTCAGGACTCCCTATTATTCGTATGTTTGAATGCTTCATGGAGTCTCGTGGTTCTCTAAGCACCTGTTCTGCTTTCTCTCTCTTCTTCTCTGCATCTCTAACTACCTAGATTAACTTGAAAACTTTATTCTCTAGCTCTAAGGTTCTTTCTTCTCCATTGGTCTAACCTATTTTTGATCCATTCTACTGCAACTTTACATTCCTAGATTATCTCCTTTATTTCCTTAAGCTCTGCCATCTCCTTTTTATAGTCTACATCTCTCTCATCTGACTTTTGGTTCTGTCTTTCCATTTTCTCATCCATTCCTTTTATTGTCTTTATCATCTATAGTTTAAATTCCCTTTCTGTCTGGCTTGGCGCCTGTGGCTTGAGTGGCTAAGGCACCAGCTACGTACACCTAAGGTGGCAGGTTCAAATCCAGTGTGGGCCTGCCAAACAACAACTGCTGCAACCAAAAAAAAAAAAAAATAGCTGGGCATTATGGTGGGCACCTGTGGTCCCAGCCACTTGGGAGGCTGAGGCAAGAGACTTGTTTGAGCCTAAGAGTTGGAGGTTGCTGTGAGCTATGATGCTACCGCACTCTACCCAGGGGGACAGCTTGAGGCTCTGTCTCAAAAAAAAAAAAAAATTCCCTTTCTGTCAAGTCCATTAATTCTTTATAGGTGGAGTCTTCTGTAGTAGCTGCCACATGTCCCAAATGCTACATGTCTTCAGTTTTAACCTGAGAAATATTCTAGGCTCTATAAATTTCTTTTTCATATATTGTGTTTATATTCTCTTTCACACATAATGGCATATATAGTGTTTAATATTCCCTATAAAATTCTGTGATTGCTCCTTAATATGTTGAAATAAAAAAATTCTGTGATCCTAAAAAAAAAGAAATTAAAACACTGGGCTGGAGAGGTGGCTCGTACCTGTAATCCTAGCACTCTGGGAGGTCAAGGCAGGTAGATTGCTGGCAGCTGAGGAGTTTGAGACCAGCCTAAGCAAGAGTGAGATCCCGTCTCAAAAAATAGCTGGGTGTTGTGGCAGGGGCCATATAGTCCCAGGTACTGGGGGAGCTAAGGCGGGAGGATCACTTGAGCCCAGGTGTTTGAGGTTGCTGTGACCTCTGATGATGCTGCTGGACTCTGGACAGGACTATAGAGTGGAACTCCATCTCAAAAGAAAACACATTGTTAAGAAAAGTATGCTTTATTGAAACAGTTTTTTATGTTCTTATGGTGCTGAAAATCTTCTAATTTCCACTTAGAGGTAGGAATTGAGATTTGGTGATAATATCTAAAATATTTTTTTCCCTAGATGAAGCAGATGATGATGATGATCCAGAATATAATTTCCTGGAAGATCCTGATGAACCAGACACAGAAGATTTCCGTACTGACCGGGCAGTGAGAATTACTAGTGAGTCTGTGTATTAAGAGTCCTGCTCTTGCCTGCTCTACATCTGCCTGTGTTTACTTTGTAGATTTTGGGGGGTCAAGTTTGCAGTCCATCCAAGTTGAAATATTTAAGTTTCTTCTTCCTATTTCTTTCTGTAATTGCTTAAATTTAGGCATACATGCAGAAAGCCAACAGTTAGCTATTCATTTGTACATGTCACACTAATGTATTGAATCCTTACTATTCGGCTGTGACAAAACACAAACTATTTTATGTTTAAAATACCCAGATGAATAAGAGATGGCCTCTACCCCGTAAGAAGTCAGCTTTGTAGGGGGATATAAACAGAAAAAGTTACAATACAGAGGAGTAGGCTGGGCATGGTGGCTCACGCCTGTAATCCTAGCACTCTCAGAGGCCGAGGCCGGTGTATTGCTTGAGCTCATAGGTTCGAGACCAGCCTGAGCAAGAGCGAGACCACATCTCTAGTAAAAATAGGAAAACTGAGGCAAGCAGATCACTTGAGCCTAATAGTTGGAGCTGTGATCTGTGATGCCAGAGCACTCTACCCAGGGTGACAGCTTGAGACTCTAAAACAACAATAACAACAAAACCCAAAAATACAGAGGAGTAAGTCCTGTAATAGGTTCTTGTTATATTTTAATTATTATTTTTATTTTATTTATTTATTTATTTTGGCACCCAAATAAGGACATGAATCTATAGTAGGTTTTGTATACAAATGTCATCTTGTAGTATATGATATGAGTGTGGAGTAGGGTAGGAGAACTTTGGCAACGTATGAGAGATTCTAGCTTAGTTTTGAAGAAGCAGTGAAGTAGTGAGAGATTTTTGGTGAATGGGGACAGAGAGTGATGTTACAAAAAGAAGATGCAGAGTGTGGAGTTGAGACCCAGGAGTTTGTTTGTGGAATGGTGAGTACTTCAGTGTTCCTGTGTGAGTGAGTGGTAGTAGAAAAGATAAGACAGTGTTTAGAAGTTTCACGGAGGATCTTTAAGTTCTCAAAGAGTTTTAAGCCAGAAATAGATAGGAGCCACTATGGACTTTAGTAATATCACTTTGCAGTGGCTTATGCCTGTAATCCTAGCACTCTGTGAGGCCAAGGTGCGCTGATCACTTGAGCTCATGGGTTCGAGACCAGCCTGAGCAAGAATGAGAACCCCGTCTCTAAAAATAGCCGGGTATTCTGGCAGGTACCTGTAGTTCTAGCTACTTGGAAGGCTAAGGCAAGAATATTGCTTACGCCCAAGAGTTGGAGGTTGTGGTGAGCTGTGATGCCGTAGCACTCTACTGAGGGCGACAAAGTGAGACTCTGTCTCAAAAACAAAAAAAGAAATATCACTTTGATTTAATTCCAGTTTAATATATTGATTTGATTGGTAAATAGAGCAAGACTGGCAGCATGGAAAACAATTATGATAACTTGGCTTGAATCATTTATTTTAAAAAAGTATATTGTTGGCTAGTGTGCTAATCATGCATGAAAAACATATTTGAGGAATCACTGATTTTTTTTTTTTTGAGACAGAGCCTCAAGCTATCCCCCTGGGTAGAGTGCCATGGCATCACAGCTCATAGCAACCTCCAACTCCTGGGCTCAAGCGAGTCTCCTGCCTCTACCTCCCAAGTAGCTGGGACCACAGGCGCCCACCACAACGCCCGGCCGTTTTTAGGTTGCAGCCATCATTGTTGTTTGTCGGCCCAGGCTGGGGATTCGAACCCGCCACCTTAGGTGTACGTGGCTGGCGCCTTAGCCAATTGAGCCACAGGCGCCAAGCCGCCCGGCTATTTTTTGTTGCAGTTTGGCCGGGGCTGGGTTCGAACCCGCCACCCTCGGTATGTGGGGCCGGCACCCTACTCACTGAGCCACAGGTGCTTCCCATTCTTTCTTTTATTTCCCATCACATTTCTGATTTTTTTTGTTGTTGTTTGTTTGGAGCTGGGTTTGAACCCACCACCTCCAGCATATGGGGCCGGTGCCCTACTCTTTGAGCCACAGGCGCCACCC
The DNA here is from genome assembly GCA_963574575.1 of Galagoides demidoff. Taxonomy (NCBI): domain Eukaryota; kingdom Metazoa; phylum Chordata; class Mammalia; order Primates; family Galagidae; genus Galagoides; species Galagoides demidoff. The sequence goes on along the minus strand of CAUYQV010196422.1, from coordinate 7,987 downwards.
TGATATTTTTTTTTAGGCCTGTCTGCTCCAGGGGACAACTCAGTGCCGGGCATATTGTAGGTATTTGATAAATATTTATTTATTTATTTTAAATTAATTAATTAATTTATTTTGAGACAGAGCCTCACTGTTGCTCTTGGTAGAATGACGTGGTGTCACAGTTCATAGCAACCTCAAACTCCTGGGCTTACGTGATTTTCCTGCCTCAGCCTCCCGAGTAGCTGGGACTATAGGTGCCTGCCACAATGCCTGGCTATTTTTGTTTTTGTTGTCATTGTTATTTAGCAGGCCTGGGCCCAGGTTCCAACCCGCCAGCCCCACTGTATGTGGCCAGCACCCTAACCACTGAGCTACGGGTGCCAAGTCCGATAAATATATACTGAATGAATAAGTGGATGTATGAGGTCTTCGGAGCTCGGTCAATTTGGGGTATAGGAGCTCGGTCAAATTTGGGGTGCCTATGGGCAGCACCTGTGGCTCAAAGGAGTAGGGTACCAGCCCCATATGCTGGAGGTGGCGGGTTCAAACCCAGCCCCTGCAAAAAACTGAAAAAAAAAAAAAAAGAAATTGGGGGGTGCCTGGCTGATTAGAACACAACTTCCTGCTCTGAGGTTCCCAGCATGGATGGGATTATCAGGCCCCTGGACTGAAGCCACATTTGGCTCACCCACCCTCGGCTGCGGCTCTCCTTGGTGATAACCAAAGACCCCGCATATGGCCAGGGGAGGGCTGACAGGTGGAGCTGATGAGTTCCAGACCCAGGCCTCTGGGCCCCGATAGAACTGGATGCTGGCCAGAAGCCAGAGCCAAACTTCCATGACGTTGTGCCTCCTCCCTTGCCCCTTGGTAGCCTTCCTTTAGGTCTTGCCTGCCCATGTCAGAGCTGTCTGCCACTGGGCTCTGGGGAACATCATGCTCCCTGGTTCTAGTTTCAGGTCTATTCATATAGCCAATGAGAACTATTAGAATACACACAGAACTAAACAGAGGTCGGCTCCATAAAGTGAAAAGTACTTTTAAATTTAAAATGTTCTCTAAGTACTTCCTGAATTGGAAAGGATTTGGGAATCTTCTTTTCCAAATCTCCACTTTTTTTTTTTTTTTGGTCGGGACTGGGTATGAACCTGCCACTTCTGGCATGTGGAACTGGCACCCTACCCTTTGAGCCACAGGTGCTGCCCAAATCTCCACTTTTGACAGAAGACGCAACTGAGATTTTTTTTTTTGAGACGGAGCCTCAAGCTATCCCCCTGGGTAGAGTGCCATGGTATCACAGCTCATAGCAACCTCCAACTCCTGGGCTCAAGTGAGTCTCCTGTCTCCGCCTCCCAAGTAGCTGGGACCACAGGCGTCCGCCACAACGCCTGGCCATTTTTTGGTTGCAGCCATCGTTGTTTGGCGGGCCCAGGTTAGGGATTCGAACCCGCCACCTTAGGTGTACGTGGCTGGCACCTTAGCTGATTGAGCCACAGGCGCCGATCCACAACTGAGATTTATTTGTTATATTTATTGATTTATTTTGAGACAGATTCTCCAGCTGTCACCTTGGGTAGAGTGCTGTAGCATCATAGCTTACAGCCACCTCCAACTCTTGGACTCAAGTAATCCTCTTGCCTCAGTTTTTCTATTTTTAGTAGAGATGGGGGTGGGGGTGGGGGGGTGTCTCACTTTTGCTTAGGCTGGTCTCAAACTCATGAGCTCAAGCAAGCCACCTGCCTCAGCCTCCCAGAGTGCTAGGATTACAGGTGTGAGTCACCACACCTGGCCTTAATTATTATTTTTTATTTTTTGGAGACAGTCTTGTTCTGTTACATAGGCTAGAGTGCAGTGGTATCATCATAGCTCACAGCAACCTTATACTCCTGGGTTTGAGCAATCCACCTGATTCAGCCTCCTGAGTAGCTGGGGCTGTAGGTGTACACTACCACATCCAGCTAATTTTTCTATATTTTGTAGAGACAGTATCTTGTTATTGTTCAGGCTGGTCTCAAATTCCTGGCCTCAAGGAATCCTCCTAACTCTGTCTTTCAAAGTGCTAAGATTGTACGTGTGAGCCACCAGGCTAGGCCAGAAACTGAGATTTAAATGAAATAATGAACATATATTCTTTTTTTTGGCCAGGGCTGGGTTTGAACCCGCCACCTCTAGCATATTGAGCCAGTGCCCTACCCTTTTGAGCCACAGGTGCCACCCTGAAATAATGTATGTAAAGTGCTTAGCGCATGCTTAGGATTTTGTGTTTTCACTCTAGCTCCTCAGGCTAAGCAGCTTGCCTCTTCATACCTTGCTACTTCCTGACAAATCCCCACCTCAGCTGGAGGCCTTGATCTGTTGTATCTTGGATAAGAAGCTAGCTACCATTTTTTTTATGCATTTACGAAGTACGAGGCCTTGAGCTAAACACCTTGCATACATCATTGCATACATCATTTTATTCTCACATCATAAAATGAAATAGGTATCATTGTCCCCATTTTACTTTTTTTTTTTTTTTTTGAGAGGGAGCCTCAAGCTATCCCCCTGGGTAGAGTGCCATGGTATCACAGCTCATAGCAACCTCCGACTCCTGGGCTCAAGCAAGTCACCTGCCTCCGCCTCCCAAGTAGCTGGGACCACAGGCGCCTGCCACAACACCCGGCCATTTTTTGGTTGCAGCCATCATTGTTGTTTGGCAGGCCCGGGCTGGAGATTCGAACCCACCACCTTAGGTGTACGTGGCTGGCGCCTTAGCCGATTGAGCCACAGGCGCCAAGCCAGGAGTTGTTAGTGTTAAATCAATCCACAGTCCTCAGAGAGCAGGAACTGTATCTTCTAAGTGCTTGTCCCTCAGCACATGGCACAATGCTAGACACACAGGTCTAAGTTTTGTTTGCCTTACTGAAAGTAAACGTATAAGTAAATTAAAAGTGCAGAGAGCACAGACATGGGTGTCTCCCACTCACCAAGTGCTGCCAAAGCTGGGAATCATCCCACAGAGCACTAGTCTCAAAGTACATGAGTGCCTGGAGAGTAGGTAGTATCCCCCGTCAGACCAGGAACCTAAGCATGCTCTCTGCATGCGGAACCACTGCCCAGCACACAGCAGGTGCTTGAATACTCAGCTGATGAGTGAACACGATGAGTGAACCTTGACCTCACTCTGGGTGGGCTGCTTAGTGCTGCCCTTCTCGTGGCATGAAGCTGTGGCATTCTTGAGGAAGACTTGGCAGACTCTGTCCCTGTGCAATTAGAAGCACATTGTGTTCCTTACAGGATTGAATTTTACAACCTGCTTTTTTCAACAGACTCCCCTCCCCATTGCCTTTCTCTCAACGTGTGCCAATGGGGAGCAAAAACAAAAGGCTCAGTACTAATGCCTTCCTATTGTATCCTGGTACCGTGCCACGTACAGTAGCAACCACAGGCTAGGAGGTCTCTCACCCCAGAGATATCTATGGAGTTACAAGAAACTCCACTGAGACCCCAACCTGAGGAAAGAGCTAGTTTTATTGCACTTCTCACAGCCCTCTATCCCCTGGTTCCTGTAGCTATCCCCTGTGGATAGGCACCAACTGCCCTAATGATTTATTTATGGCAAGCTTGCTGTGCTCCTGGAAACCTATCTCTAGCCTAGACTCTCAGCCCTTGTCCGTCAGCTGCCTTTCAAATTATGACTGTTATATCTGGCCTAGCAATTGCACTAGGAAGAGAGATGTATGAAGTTAATATCACCAATCAGGTTTTTTTTTTTAATTATTTAAGCAATCAAATGGAATCTTTCCCTGGTATGGAAATGACTACTTAGCCACTGACTGATGTTTTAATAGAGCTCCCTTGGGTAATGTCTCCCTTGCTCCCTGCCAGCATGTCTCCGGGGAGATGATAAGGAGGCCCTTTCCTGCTTGCCTGGAGACATGGCTATTGGAAGGCAGTGGCCTGAGCACCTGAGCGCTGGTGATTGGCTGGGAAGTTATCTGCAGGGTGTAGGTCAGAATACTATGCCAGCCTCTCTTCTCCAGCTACTTGGAGTAAACTTGAAAGATGCACTTTGGGGGCCGCTCTGGCCCTGTGACTCAGCCTTTGCCTTTGTTCTTATTTCTTATCAGCTAGAGAAATGAATGAAAACTGTTCCACCCCCAGAGCTGCTGTCAGGCTGATTACTGTCTGAAAAGCATTTCACACAATGGGAGGTGGGAGGACTATGCTTAAAGAAACAAAGCTGAGGTGTGTTCAGGTGCATTCACATGAAATGCTACCAACTAAAGTGGTGGAACCTTCTAACTTAGGTGCCTGAGTCAGAGGTGGGATCATGGCATTTGCCTAAAGCATGCCTATTTCAGGGTAGGCAGCAGCACACACCATCAAGCATGGCCTTCCCAGCGAGCACTTCTCTAACCTCCCTAACCCCAGTCCTCTTTCCCTGTTATTTTGTTGTTGATGTTCCATAGAACTATCCAATATGTTTATTATAAACTCCCTTATGGAGCAAGATCCCACAAGGACGGGGACTAGGGTTTTACTGCTGTATCCCCAGCATCTGGAACAAGGCCTGGTGCAGAGTTAAGCCTTTCCAGATCTTTCGACTGAAAGACTGAATACTCAAAACTTTATGGAAAATCCAGTCATGATTTCTCCTCTTCCATCTATCTTTTCCTATGAGGATTATCCTTCCAGAAACACAAACACATATATAATTCATCACAATTGAGAGGGAACTGTACACACTGTTCATGTAATCTTTTTTCTTTCTACTTGGCAGTAGACTGTGTGGAGCCCTTTCCGCATCAGTACGTTCAGACCTGCTTTCTTCTTTCTAATGTCTGCTAGAGTTCCATTGCCAGAAGAGCTATCCTTTGGTGACTGCCCTATCAAGGAAGGCTGCCCTGGGCTCCTGCATCAGGAATTGTTCTATAGCTTTACTGATGAGAGTGAATATAATAGCTAATACTTATACCTCTATGCCAGGCAAGCTTCTAAGCACTTTATGTATTTTTTTTTTTTTTGAGACAGTCTCAAGCTGTTGCCCTGGGTAGAGTGCCATGACACACTGAACCTCAAACTCTTGGGCTCAAGTGATTCTCTTGCCTCAACCTCCCAAATAGCTGGAACTACAGGCGCCCGCTACAATGCTCAGCTATTTTTTTTGTTGCCGTTGTCGTTGTTTAGCTGTCCCTGGCCGGGTTCGAACCCACCAGCATTGGTGTATATGGCTGGCGCTGTAACCACTGTGCTACAGGCACTGCCCAGCACTTTATGCATTTTAATCATGAGGACAAGCTTCAGGAGGGAACTATCATTCTTGCCATTTTACAGAAATGGTGTAGTTATCTGTCCAAGGGCATGAAAAAGATGACCAAGCAGGGGCCGAGGAGTATGACTCAAGAGCCCACACTTTTAACCAGCACGTCACATGTCATTTGCGACGTAGTTTATTGAGCAAGTGTCTCTCTACAAGATAAATTGATGTTAAATCATAAATTAGGTCAAAGAGCATACATTTTAAATTGTGACAGAAGGCAATGAGAAGGCACATCTCTAAGGGGTTGCACCAACTTTACATTGCTACAATGACCACTGCATTTTGCACTGTTTGTCAATGCTGGTCTACCGCATGGGGAAAAGGCTCTCATTTAAGTTTGCATTTTAGAAACTATAAGCACAGTTGAACCTCTTTTCCAAAATAATTATAAATAAGCTGGTTGTTTGCTGTGAATTTTCTGGACATGCCCTCCATCCATGTTTTATTGCATTCTATTTTGTTTTTAATTGACTTCTAAGAGTTCACTATTGAGAAAACTAGCTCTTTTCCCATCTAGGGGATTTGATATTTATCCCAATTTATATTTTGACTTTGTCCCTGGTGTCTTTTCCATAGGACAAATATTTTTTAAAATGTTTATGTGATAAACTTATCAAAATTTATAGATTTTACATTTCATATTTGAATGTTTCCCATGCCAATATTATAAAAGAATTTTTTTCTCATACCTTTTTCTCTCAAAATAGTCTCACGGTTTTTATTTTATATTTGCCTTTAATCCATCTCCAACTTATTTTTGTTGTGAGGGAGCAGTTACTATTACATATTCTTTCTGAATGGCTAGCCTCAGTATATTTATTGTAAGTGAAAAAAATCTATTTTGATTGAAAATGCAGGTTAATCTATGATAATAATGATAATAGCACCTCCTAGGTGTACTTCCAGATTATTTCATTAAGCAGATTTGTCTATTTATGACCAGTAGAAAACTTCTATAGTCCTGAAATAAATATTGAAATTTGGTAATGTTTGCCTTCCTGACACCTCCCAATTCCTGTTATTTAAAAAAAATTTTCTGACTTGTCATGTAAGTTTTATTTTTCTGGGTGAATTTCAGAATTAGATTTTTAGTTCCCAAGAACATTCTCCGGTTCTTTATTAGGGTAGCCTAAACGTATATTTACATTTAAGAAGATAGAGCCCTAAACTACTTTAGGCATATGGTTCCCTTTGTAAGACTTCCTTTGAGACACACACATCTAAACTTTTTAATGTAAGTTTTACATATTTATTCGTACATACACTATTGCAAATGACATCTTTTCCATGACTTCTACATTAATTATCTGTATGAAATTTGAGAAACCTATTGACTTTCTGGGTACTCATTTTGATAACTGACCACCTCATTGAATTATTTCAGTAATTATAAAAGTGAAAAGTAGTAGTTGACTCTTATCTCTGAAGAGGGTGTTTAGGATTCCTTCTCTCAGCTGGTTTGTTCTGGTTTGGTTTGGTTTTTGATTGGGAGAGAGGACTACAGATTTTTATCTCAGCTCTAACAGAATCTTGACACTTTTGATCTTTGAATCATTTTAAACAGCTTTGAGCAGCTGAGATTCACTCTCCTTGGGAACAATGCTTTTCCATATCAGGCTTTTCTGTGACTGTTTGATTTTTGTGAAACAGGATAATTGATTGTCTCGAATCATGTTATTTTTTATTTCCCAAAAACTACCTGTGATACTGAAAAGTAAACTAGTATAAGAAAAGGTTAAAAAAGCCCTGAGCTCTGAGGTCTGAGGAAATTGGGTTAAGGATCTTGCAATAGAACACATACCTTGTTCAAGTTCATTGCTTATTAAGGAAAAGGTTAACAGATTTTTTTCCAGGTAGGTTCATGATGTTATTTGGTTTATAATGTCCTATTGACCTTTGTCATACCTTTGGGGTTTGTCTAGAAATACTGCCTATGTGATTAAAGATTGAGGTGAAGGCCTCTTAATTGGAGGGTGGCAGGAATTTGAGGAAAATAACAGTAAAGGCTGGGTTAGAAATTGAGAGCTCAGAAATCAAAACTTTCAAATACAGCCTCATAAATAACACGCAAATACCTTCGGAGTCATTATGAGTTGTAAAGGCTTTTTGGCATAGTCTCTAGGATAGAGTAAATCATTGCTAGGATGGAAGAATATGTGAACTAATTGGGTGACGAAACCTGGGGACTCTGGTCTCCCTTTAACGAGCTTTCTATAACCATAGGATGAGCCCACACATGCAAGGGAACAGAGAAGCCAATCAAATCCTAACGAATGTTTGCCACTTTCTAGAAGGAAGCCTTTTCTTAAGCTTCTCATTGCAATTTCTATCTCATTATTGCACAGAAAATAATTAATTCTCCAGACTTATAAGCAGAGATAATTTGCCTTATTGTCCTTAGAATTCCAGTAATGGAATGATTTATTTCTTGGCTGGATTATCTGCCCACTTAACCAATGTAGATGACTTCATCCTGATTCCTCCCAGCCTGGAGTAGTAGTCTTATCTAGATGTGTGTTAGAAATACACCCTTTTCATCATCCACCATTCCTTTTTTTTTTTTGAGACGGAGCCTCAAGCTATCCCCCTGGGTAGAGTGCCATGGCATCACAGCTCATAGCAACCTCCAACTCCTGGGCTCAAGCAATTCTCCTGCCTCCGCCTCCCAAGTAGCTGGGACCACAGGCGCCCACCACAACGCCTGGCCAT